>APFE030678298.1:6065-19106 GCA_000404065.3 Pinus taeda
AAAAAATAGAAATGAAAAAGCTTTAAGTCAACCTCATCTCCTTAAAATCAAATTATCCTTTTACTATTTATCCTCTCACTAAAGCTCTTGTTCTATCATCATTAAAAAATTGTCCTGATGATGGATCCCTGTTGGGATTTGAAACGTTGACAAGTATGATTATTATTGTGGATACTCCGAGGTTCAACTTGAAAGAAATGAACCATAGATGCCTCAAATCCAAAATAGTGATTTAACCATTATTCCAATAATAGAATTAAGGAATAATAAATAAATAGTGATTTATTTAATTATTCCTAGGTGATTTAGTCAAATGTGGCAAGCAATAATTATCAAACAATGATTTAATAATTATTCCTAAAGAAAATTAAATAAATAATGAGTTATTCAATTATTCACATGGGTTTTTTTTAATTTCAATCAGAAATAATTTAATAAAAATGGTTTACTAAATTATTTCCTATGGTGAAAGTGATTTTACTATGGTAAATTAATCCTACATGGTGTATTTCGATCCACCTAGTTAGAAATGACTAGGTCATAATCTTTTGGTGATGACAGATTTCCCCCCAAGGTATGAGTGTTAGGAGAAAATCGTATGGCCGAAATACATTGTAGGTTACAATTCCACAAGACACCAAAGGGGAGTTAGAGAGAGAGAGATACAATTGAAAAAATGCAAGGAAGGACAAAACTAGAGGGGGTGAGATCTACTAAATTGATAGAAGTCTCCTTTTATGTTGGAGTACATGATCTCAAATGAGGCAGGGGAGGCATACCATACCTGCCAAGATAACTAAGTACAAAGAATAATGGTGAATCCAACAACATGGGACTGAGCTACAAAGTACATCATACATGGTATGCTAGCATCAATGGGCCAGAAAATAATACAATGAATCCCATATACATAATGTGCCTCAAAAGACATAAGCTAGGAATTAATACAATAACATCTAAGTACATGAGACACAATGCCCCTCACGATGACATGGTGAGGGGGGACCACGACCAAAGAAGCCATGTTGAATAGGAAAGGGCTTTGAAGATCTGAATGGATCATATGAAGGAGACATGCATGCTATGGGCCCTGCAAATGGCTGAAACCGAACTCATCACATATGCAAGACTACATCTAATGTTGGATCAACATCTGCGGACATCTGAGAATGTGGGGGGCTACCTGAAGGGCCACCGTCTCATGAGGTCTAGAACGTCTCACACACACCTCAGAATCACTGGGGAAATTGTTTAGATCACCGAACTGTCAAGTGTACGATTCTCAATCGCGTGATAATGAGTTGGAGTCGACCATGTGAGAAACAACCAAGTCAAAGGGAAATGATGAGTCCCTTTTATTTATCTGAGGAATCGAACATTGATGAAAGCTAGAATCAAGGTACATCTCCCTCTTGACTACACTTCTTGAATGAATGTGTTGAAGTCGACTGGAGAGGGCTTGCTAGAGTTGAGGCAATGAAGAGTCCTCAATAAAGGCACGAGGGATCATAGTAGAATGACTGATGGACTGGCAGTAGGGATGATGATGGAATGAAACAAGATTAGTGGTGGGCTAAAGAATTCCCTTATCAGAGCATAATATGCATGGTTGACCTAGCAACAACTGACTCGATTCCTAAGCGGATGGTCAATTACTCAGACGAAGGCTTTTTAGAGACGAAAAAGTATAGTTGGAGGCCAAAATGAGAAAAATAAGATGAATGAGATGTAAAGACAAATAGGACGCTATAACGAGGACACAATGAGACTCGGAATAGACTCCATGAATGCAAGGGTGACTCATCTCAGATTCTGTTAACAAGGGTGACTCGATGATGCTGCTACGTGGGGGAGGCCCGGAGGGGACCATAAAAACATGAGTGAATTATTGTTACCCATGAAAAAAATCGACACGTGAGTCAACTAATGAGCGGATAAAGTGGTACGAGAGTATAGGTCACTCAAATAAAGAAATTTGATTTTAATAGGTGGCAAAGTGAGATCTCATGCAAAACATGGCTTCCTCTGGAAGTGACATTACCAAAAACAAATGGATACCCATTATAGAACTCGGTGAGAGCTTTCTAATCGTTTTGACAGATCATCAAACTGAGATATAGTTTGGTCGTAATGGGATACAAAAAAACTATGATTTTTCCTATAAAAGGGCTTCTTGCCCCCAAATCCAATTTATTTGCATAGTGAGATGTTAGAGAATTTGGAGAGGAGGATAAGGCCCTAAATCTTGTGTATATGACAACAAAAAAACCGACCATTCGAAACAGGATCTACAAGTCTGAGGTAGGTGGCCTAACCTTACTCATCAATTTTAGTGGATTATATTTTCATATTAGGGATTTATCTCACTAGGGGAAACCCTAGATCTTCCTCATGATCGGAAGGAACTTTATTGGCCGTATTTTTTGTTTTGGAATGAATAACCAGGTTGATAAATTCATCCATCATAGTTTTAAGGGAAAAAAGTTGTGTTATGGACTGAGAGGAAAAGTAGGATGGGGGTCTCTGTTGAGTGGAAGCTTGGATACAATGATGTGTGCCTTTGACTCTGAATTGACAAAACATAATCGTATGTTGTAGGTATGGTAGATCTTAATGTGTCATGGTGATAAAGAGATTTGGAAAATATTTTCACTGAGATTCAGGGGAAAGAAGTAGTTAGAGGAGATTTAGCATAGTATGGAGTGCTGAAGTTCTTGCAGAACCCATCACTGGGGTCTAGCAAGCCTTTGTTTTTGAGGATTGCGAGCTAGTGGGACACAGATCAAGAGGTCTGTGTAGTTAGGGGAACATGATCAAGATCATGATCCAGGACATATATTTTCTAACATGATTGCCCCCCGTGGGGGTGGTGAGGGAGATACATCCAGTGTTGCCTCGTGGGAGGCATATAGGAGAGTTTTTGTGTAACAGCCCTAGTGAAAATTCCATGTAGTAAAAGCTAATAAAATAAAAATAATAACCATGGTTGATGGGACACTTATTCCAAGTTGAATGTTGGGAAAAGGAACAGTGATGGGGATCAGTTATGGTTGATTAATGGCTAAGGAAATTGGAAAAGGTAATGACTAAGGCTTTGGAAAGGAAAAATGACATTTTTGGCACATTTATTTATGAAAAATAATCTAAATTAGGAGAAAAAGGAGGTGAAAGGTCACAGGTTGTATGTGTGGAGGAAAATAAAGGAAAATAATGGGAAATGAAGAAACTAGAGACTTCATTAATAAAAAGGCTTATAAGAATTATTTCACATACTTTTGTCAGTTAAATTTTGGAGCTCTCTATCTATTCTCTCTCTCTCATTCTTGGACACTTAGAGTTTTCTTGGAGCACTCTTGGAGGGTGTGGCATACTTGAAGTTTTTGGAGCAAGAAGACAAAGGAAGACTAAGAAAGCACAAGACAACATCAGAATCAATAGATACAATGGGTTTTGTTCGCAGGTACTGAGTTCAATGTATGTTTTACCCACTAGTTGTGGCATGCATGGCATATGAATGTGGTTTATTGGTCATGATCTATCACTGGCATGGAGGATTTCCTGGATCGACATTGAATTTTCCTAGCCTTGTCATTCCTGGATAGCCATGGTATTGTGGTTTTATTTCCTTGTTTTTGTGGTTGGTTCTCATGTTTCCTTTAGCTTGGGTTGAGTTACTAGTTCTTGGAATCCATGGTTGGACAAATGCTCTCGAAGCCATATATCATCTTAGGTTGAGTTACTAGTCCTAGAAGTCTTCGTTGGAAAAACACTCTAGACCCCCTTGGTGGGTTGAGTTACTAGTCATGGAATCTCTGGTTGGACAAACACTCTAGAATCCCAAATAAGCTATCGGTTGAGTTACTAGTCCTAGAAGCCTTGGTTGGAACAAACACTCTATAGCCCTAGAAGGCTTGGGTAGAAACGGATTTGATGATGGTTTTGTGATGTCCAGCCATGAGGTGGAATCATTGTTTGATGGATTGAGGTGGTTGGACTTTGAAAGCCCTGGAAGGTTTTGGATTAATGCATTCTGTGAGATCCCACATTCATGCTTGGAATATGACATGAGGGTGAATGGTTGAAGAGAGATTTGGCTCAACCATTCTCTGGTTAGATGGAACATGGTAGTCCCATCCTGGGTCTAGATTTTGAATCGTCAAGATAAGGTTATTTTTCCTTGTATTTCTATGAGTATTATATTGGTTTATATGTGGATCATATGGTTGTGATTCTCTTTTTATATTTGTTGCTATTATGCTTTGTATATGTTTTATGACAGTAGCTATGTATGGCTATCATCATTTTTTTACTTGTAATGAATGAACAATGTATCTCTAGTATCTCTAACCTAATGGATGAAACTACAGCTAATGTGCTGAGGCATCAATGCTTCTTAGTTACCAAGAAATGTTGACCCAAGCGCTAGTTACCAGAAATGTTGAGATGGTTCTTAGGGGTCTTGTAGTTGATGTTGAAGCTCTGTATGGTGTGTTTCTATTGGTTTCACTTCCTTAACATCACTTAGGAGGGTGAATCATATCATGTAACTTCTCATCACATGTTTAGCCCAGGTGACCGGTTACTTGTATATATGTGGGAGTAGGGTGTTATAGAGTTGTATCAGAGCATGGTTCACCCCTCAAATTGGATGGGTTGTTTGTTGGTCATGCATTCATGTTATTTGTGTCTGTGTCTCTTGTGTTGTAGGACCATGTGTTTTTTGCATTTGTATGGTATAAGTCATGATTTTAATGATGCCGCCATGAGAAGTAGATTGTGTTGTTGCGGTCAAGTGTGTCATCATGAGAGTGTGGTTAATTATGCATTGCTTATGCATGTTAATGTTCACATGTGGTCAAGTGTACAATGATGTAATGTTTGTTGTCATGCATGAGGTTATGGTATGTGCAGTTGACATGGTCATGCATTGATGACTGGACTCTAGCTAGAATGATGGGTACATGGTTATATTCTTATGTGTTATTTTTCTATATGATGTCATGATTATGTTATACATGTATCACACTGATTTGTTGATCTTGTAGATGAGGTATCCTCCCCAAACTATACTAAGGTACGTTGGTTTACTGTGATTTGGTCTGGTTGACATGACATACCTTGTAGGAATAATCTCAAAGTGGCTAGCAAGATGGTAGACTACAAAGACTCTCCATATGGATAAGATGAGAAACATCGTGTTGCGAATTCTTCTGATTTGGAAGATACAGTGAGAAGCTTAAAGGAAGCAATTAGGAGTTGTAAGGCAGACAATGACAAAATCATACAAGCACAGGAGATACTAGCAGAGGTAAATGCAACGATACTTCAGAGCCAATAGTGCAGTGAAAGACATTTTGATGTAGGTGATAGGGTATTTTTACTGCTACAACCATGCAAACAAATGTCTTTCAAGAAGGATAAGAAGGATAATAAATTATCACCCAAGTACTAAGGTCCTTACAAGGTGTTGCAAAAGATTGGTACTATGGCATACAAATTGGAGCTGCCTGCATCTTCCCGAGTAGACCTAGTTTTCCATGTTTCATGCTTAAAGAAGGTTATCGGTGACAAGATTTAAGTTCAAACAGTGTTTCCAGAACTGACGAAGAAGGAAAATCATATTTGAGCCTAAAGTATTCACAGAAATAAGAACCCGACAGCTACAAAATCGATCAATTTCATAGTATCTCATTAAGTGGAAGAACTTACCCACTAAAGATTCCACATGGGAGGACGAGAATTTTATACAAAAGCATCCAAAACTACTAAAGAGTTGAGGACAACACTTTTTTGAAGGAGAGGGGCATGTTAGGTCCCTATAATACTAATGTATCCCCTTTATTATTATTGTTTTTCCCATGTCGCCCCCATATTGTTATTTTTGTTCCCCATAGAAGCCCACCATTGTTATTGTTGTGCCCTTACATTATTATTGTTATTGTTGTTGATCTATCTTTTCTATGAGCTTCTTGCATAACAATTCGATATATAAAAGATAATTTTATTCTTTGACTAGGTTTGATTACAATCTATAATCCAAATAAAGATGCTAACTCATAATCAACATAATCAAACTTGAGGAACCATATTAAATTTATAACCCTTAAAAAATACATAAGATAAGTTAGGCATTGTACTAAGAATGGTGCTAATGTTAGCATTTCGAAATGATAACATTTGCATGGGCATTAAGTAGGCATGTGGAATAAACTGTGAGATGAGGCTATTAGCATAGGATTGTGGAGATTTAACCACTATTGTGGTTTCTCAAGGTTGAAAATAGGTTCAAATTCCAACTTTGTAAAAAGAAAAGTGCCAACAAAATCCTAGAAACTTATGGAGTATTATATTGTGTGATGACAAGGTATTTTGTTCACAAAGGCCTCATTGGTTTTATCTCTATTTTGTAGTGTATTTTATCTGTATATTTCAATCCCACATAAAAATGAAATAATACATACACAACATCTATTCTTTCAATAGGCCAGCTTTCATGATGTTGAGGTGTTGGATTTTTTGAGTGTCCTTGCAAAGTTACTATGTTTCTAAAAATCTTGATCATCTACAAGAATCATATTAACATTGTGTGTTAATTTTCTCCATGTTCCCACCAACCTTCTTTTACTGATCAAAACATGTATATCCACATGACATGCATAATGAACCAATGAATAATTGCTTCTTTTGATTCTCTATCTTGACAAATTATGTTGTCCTTTGTAATTCCCACATCCTCTAGCTTGATTCCATATGTTATTATGACTTCACAAGTCTCGTCACTGGCATACATTGCATTTTTATCTCACATCATTTTCTATTGATATCTGGAACCTCAAGTGACTTGGCATCCAAATAAATACTTTTGCAGAAACTTTGTCAAATACATAACACATAATATGTACACTGCTAACTCATAACACTTCCACTGCATATGTAATAGTGTCCACCAGATTATTCGTATATTCTAATTGTCATACCGGTAGCCCAAAGTAATGCATATGTAACGTATTAGATTACAATATCCTCTTTGGTAATTGTTCTGGCTTTATAACAAATCTGGCATTCGCTAGCATCATTTTTTCATTTGTTGATAATGTTATGTTTAGTCTCCAAGAAGATTGTGTAACGTTCCACGTTGGTTTGAAGTCCATGTCACAAATAATATTTGGATTTTTGATGACAAACAGTAACACATAATTCTTAGTTCTCGCATTGCATTCTCATTCCATAGGTCCGCACTTGGATTTCCTGAACTATAATGTATAAATTCTCTGGTATACAACAAGCAGTCTGACATACGGTTTGCAGTTAGCACATGCTATGTAACGTTTTCTCAAGTTTGCATACATTTAGGTCCTCTATAGGTTATAAAATGTATGATTCCATGATCTCAGATTGTTTAATGCATCAGATTCTTAGATTTGTAGGTTCATTTCCAGAAAGCATCAGATCAATCTCACAACTAATTATTTCATGAAAGACTTTTCTAGTTAATGCAATTTTCACCTCTTATTCTTTTGCATTGAATCTTTTGCTTTAATAATCATCTTCATTGTTTCTCCTTGTGCTATCTTATTTAAATTAGGTCTCTTCTTCTTCTTGGAGCTCCAATACACCGCATAAACATATAGAAGATCAACCCATTTAGTGGCAGTAGCATCTACAGTTTAGCCGCTAATTTTGTAGAGGATCCATGGTGGTGGCATTGTATATTGTTGCAGCTTCCATGTTTCCATGAAAAATAAGATTAGAAGCCAAACTCTCTGCAAATTTTCTCCTTCACCCAAATAAAATTAGAGTCCAAACTCTCTACACATTTTCGTTGGTATAATGTTAAATTCAGTGTGTATTTAAGTTTTTTGCTCTATGGTTAAGAGTCACTATCTAGAGATACCATCATAATTTTTTGATTCAACATCACAATGTATTAGGCTAAATTTTAGCTCTTAATGTATGTTTTTGTTTTGTCTTGAACACTAATGAGAAGCCAGTTCTATGTTACGTTGAATTTATTTTTCACTTTCTGCTTTAGTGTAATAGCCACAAATGTCTTGTATTTGAATTGAACTACATTTACAATAAATGGATCTCTTTCAACACCACCCTTGTCCATGAAGGTTGGTGTATCCATATCAGGCACCGATTTGTTTTCCAAGAATTTTCGCTATTTTATTCCAATTATGACCATGCTCAGCTTGCAATAATTTAAGTGTATCGATTTCATCTTCTATCCAACTAGGTTTTCCATATCTTTCATACAGTGCATGCATTCAATAATGAATACTCAGAACAAGTCTTGAGAGTAAAGGGGTCTCTATTTGGTTCCAATAATTTCAAACCTCTTTAATTTTCATGCAAGTTAGGATCATATGCAAGCCTTGTTCTTCTTCAAACCAATATGCCTAGATGTAATCTGAGACACCATTTCTTATGATTCTTTCCTCTTCTTTGAAGAATCTCCTATCGTGAAACTGTTTAGGGTATGTGTCACTTGGAATAACACACTTCTCATCGTCTGTAATAATCACTTTGAGAAATCCAAAACCTTCAACTTCTTACATGTAATGTACTTCATAATCTCCTATATTTCTATTATGTTTTATTTAATGTGATGTCCAATAACCTCTTCATTTGTGCAGGTGATGTTCTGAGACTCTGAAGCTTTCAACTCCTCTCAAATCTTCCCTTCACAACTTGAAATGGTAATTTATATATTTATCTTGATCAATTGAATCTCTCTTTACATCCTCATCATCTCGTTCTAATTCCTGATCCTATACATAATCCCTTGCCTCAAGTCCATCATTTCTACAAACATAAAAACTAAATCCATGCTACTTTACATAAGATACATGAATCATAAAATCATATCCTTGGCTACCATGTCTTCAAGGAAATCTATTTGGGCTACTCTTCCCATGGGATACTTTACTGTTCATGATTATTATTCTAATAAAAAACACTAAGTAGAGTTTTCTTTGTTTCATTGAGTAGCTTCCCCTGATGGGTTTCTGACATCAATTTTTCATTGAAGTCACATGATACTCTTTCTTATTTTTCCAATTTTTGGTGTGTTTCCTTTTGTTATATGCATCTCCTTCTCTTTTCTTGTATAATATTCTTTAGCTTTTCTTCGCTATTTGTCTGGTTTGTATCAAAGAACTAGGAAACTTGCATTATTTGACGATGTGGCCAAGATTTCCACATCTCCAACATCTTATATGACCTAGAAAGGGAGGAAAGAACTTATGTCTTGCTATATTATTATCCACATAGGAAATTTCCTTTACGTACAATACACTCCTACTCTTCTTTGCATAGCCTTTGCAATCAATAAACCTATGGCCAAAAAAATTACACAAAAAACATTAAACATAGAAATAACTTTTGTACCTGGTGGTTGATGATCTTCTCGTAGAGAAATGTCTTCTTTGATTGCTTCCTTAATTAATCTTACATCTCTGCTCCATATTTTTCTAATGAAACTTGATTTGATTTCTCTTATAGTCTACTGCAATGTGTCCAAAATTATTACATAAGTAACATTCAATACTTTTCATTATGGGAGAAAAGGACATCCTTTGGATCCTTGTAGATTTTCTTAACTCATCTCTTGAAGGATTTCTTCTTTAAAATCATGCTCTCTATATTTAAGTATCTAGAGAATTTTATTTTGGTCTCTACTTTACTTAGACCCTTTTTATTTCAATCCAGCCCGAGTCTAATTTACCTTTATCTTCATATATCTTCTCCTCATGACAATCAGGTACTTTCACACTAATGAAATCAATTCGTTTCTTTCGAAAATGATTTATTCTTCTTCTTCTTCTCTTTTTCTCCACTCCTATTGTTGGTATTTTTTTCATGCAAAAAATGTGACCTGTCCCATATATATTTATCATATTGGAGATCTATTATCATCTTAGGATATATATTTTAAAGTTTGCTGTAAATTATACATTTATCCAGGGAATTCCACTATTTTTCTTGCTTCGAGGTGGAACCATTACTATACACATCACATACTAGCTTCTAGACACCATATCCATAAGCTATCATTTCATATTTTACATTCTATCTCCATTCCTAAAATTTTGAGGCACTAAGCACATGCACAATTCGATGATGCATGATTCAATTAGATATACCTTCCAACGGTTAGGTTGCACCTAAAAGAACCTACTCTAATACCAATTGTTGGAAACTTGACTACACTGAGAGGGGGGTGGTGAATCAGTATAATACATTCATGGCCATCTGTTTTTTTTTCTTTTGTTTTCAATAGTTGTTTGAACTATTAGATGAGAAAAAAATATCTTATAAATAGAAGATTTAACTTATAAACAACATTAAATGATATCATAAGAACCAACAAATCAAATAAACGCATGTAGATGCCAGATATAAGTGGAAACCCATAAAGAGAAAAACCGTAAATTTGTTTCTATGATGCAAAGAAAGCACCTACTCCCTTTCTTCATCATATTTTGTAGGCACCCACCTATAGGGGGCTCCAACCTCTCTTCTATTTTTCAAGCTAAAGCTTGTCGAAAGTGGCCATTGCCACTTAGATCAGTTTTATGTAGGCTTCTTCCTAGAGGAGGATTCTACCTTGATTTTTTTTTGGAAGCACCAACTTCCACTTATAGGATCCAACAATTATTTTTTCAAGCTACTACTTGAAAGGAGACACCAATCCCTTCATATATGAAAGTTTTAATATGTTCGGTTATGTCGTATTTAATACTGAATACCTTCATCTCTATGTATTTGTTCTATGCTTTACCATGGCCTCCTCTTCCTCAACTTTTCTTCACATTTTCTCCTCTATCTCTTTCTTTCTTTTCCAAGAAATTCACGAACTAGCTCTAACCACAACTCTTGTAGCTTAGAAGCTAACCAACTATTTTTTTCCATCCAAAAGAACATATTTTTATATACATATCTTGTTGACTATTAGTATTCCATGCAATAATCTAAAATGAAAGACTGAATCTTTCCATTCCACCTATCCATTTTACATTTTTCATATTTGAATATTGAAACAAAATTAATGATCATCCAAATAGTATTAAAATATTAATATTATCCACTATAATGATTATATAAGCCAAGGGCCAAGAAATTCCAAGAATTTACATCACAACATCTTCAAGTATTTACTTCACAATGTTTGCACCTGTGGGAAGACCATACCTATGATTCCTCTTCATATTCACTCACAAATTTACATTATCAACAATACATACATAGTGATAGTAATAGATACTCAACAATATCAATGGTAAATGCCTATAATACTGAATACATTTGAATATCAATCTCTAAGGCCTTGTCTCTCTTCGGCATTACTCATTGGACACTCAAACTAAATTGAGCATGCTATCAATGAATATATTAGGAAGACAAGAATTACACTGCGTGAGAAGGAAATCAATAGTTGGCATAGAAACACTCCTCTCTTTTAAATCATTGCATATCTTAAACCATTGGTTCATATTACACAATTATTAGCATAGGAAGGTTCCTTCAACACCATTTCCCATTAATGGAAACTTTTCCCATCAATGGAAACTTTTCCCATCAATGGAAACTACATCAACACTAAATATGAGAATGCCATTCAAATATACAACCACAAAAGAGTTTGTGAATGTTCTAGGATATCATCCACAATCCTCATGAATGTTGTTGGACCATTAGTCAAGCTAGAGGGCATTATCAACCACCCAAAAAGGGCTTATTTATATTTTAAGGTTCTCTTCCACACATTTCTAATCAATTGGAACTTGGTGGTAGCATGAATTCAAATAAATCTTACTAAATAACTTCACACCCTTAATTTGATGAAGAAGTTTGTTAATTTAGGGGATCAATTTTGATTATTGACTATGATTTTTTTTATGGATATACCATAAATATAGTCCATGTCTCATCATTCTTCTACTTCAACATAATTGAGCTCTTGAAAGGTGAGTAACTCAACCAAATGTGTTTGTTTTGGATGAGCTCATCAAAATAACATTTTATTTCCATATTCTCTAAGAGATAGCATCTATGTATTATGCCATGATGTAAAGGAGCACTAGGTATCAAATCGATTGAGAGCTTGACTTGACGGTGAAGAGGCACCCCCATAGGTGAGGTGAAGATATCTTCGTATGCTTCGAAAATCATATCCACTTGATTTTATTATATATATAGTGCCTATGTTGAGGTTGTGGTGGTAATAGTTACCTTGCATTCACCTTTTGACTAAACCGTGAATACGACAAACTTACTAGTCTAGCATATTACCTTTTAACAAGTTTTGCTAAGAATAATGAAATTGTGGTAATTGAAACTACCTCTAGTATCTTATAAGATAGATCCACAAAAGAAACAATGACACTACATCGATGAGACTCATAAACAACATGATATTTCAAAATATAAGGTTTTTCTTAAATAACATCACACAATACCTTATCGTTGAAGGAATTGATGCCATAGTATGGTGACATTTCTGACTAACATGATATCTCATGTGAGGCTTAACAAACCAATGGTATATGGTTGTGACTTTGGTACTATCATCAACTTCAATCTCTTGACAACTTTCAGGGAGATCAGGATCTTCTAGTGCCTACTATCAAGAATGAAATGTAGTTAGGTCCCCTTGATACACATCTATGATGGGAGAGGTGCTCTCCCTTGTCAAGATCCTATAACTAATTTGGTTGGATATTTGTAGTTATGATGGTAGCATTACCTTTTGCTTCAAATATATTAATTTCTTCATCATGTTTTGAATCGAAATCTGAGCTATAGTCCACTCCTATTACTTTAAGCTCAAAAACAATGATTGTTTTGAGTAGCGTTTGTTAGTGTTGTGTCATTGGCTATTGTGTAACTCACAAAAAAATGAATTTCTCACTATGGAAAATAATATTTTTATATACTTACATAGGTTCCCTTCATAAAACCTTTCTAATTTTTTCAAACAAACATTTGATAGTCACACAAACTTGTAAAAGCATACAAAAGAAACTCTTCATATTT
>APFE030678298.1:19306-95220 GCA_000404065.3 Pinus taeda
TAAAGAATGACTTCATTCAAGCTAACTAATTTTTTTGTTTTCAAAATCTATGGGTATTGGGTGAATGGACTTGTGCCATTTTTCATAACAAATATTTTGTATATAATGAAGTCATGGGCATGCATTCAAAAAATAGTTGGAGTATATAGGCATTGTCATGCTAACAAATGTTTTCATGAGATCCATTGTCTTAAAAATCATTTGCATTTCTTACACACACAAATGCACAAAACTATAAGGATCAACAAGACCCTTCTAAATGGAAGGAGAATGAGCTCACCCTTTGTCACTTATTCCCGATGTCATAGAGAGGACTATTCCCCTAGCATTGGTTAACAAATATATACTTTCTTCACATACTTTTGCTTGTTCTATACTTTTCATTAATTTCTTAAAAAAATTGTGATGCTTACTAACCCACTAAGCATGTTATCTCTCACATTCTATTATTAATATCTTTCGTTTCCATTACTTGAGAAGATTTTTCTCATCCTAGCTACACAACTCTCCAAACAATATTCCTAACTTCAAGACCTATAACTCTCTTCCTTAGCCACAAGCTCGCCCTGTTGAAAAATTATAGAAATACATCATATCATGGTAAAAAAAAAACAGAGATATCACTTAGGTCCTTCTCAACCAATGTAGATTCTCGACACTCAACAAGATGTAGTAAACTAAGGTCAAGGTACCTTTATATGATTTACGAGCATTAGAATACTTGTACCTTTTCATTCCCTCTTCCTTTTGCATGATTACTTCTTGTAGAATCTTGTAGGACCTTGAAGATAGGCTTCATGGCACGTGAACTAGGTGAATACAAATCTTGTACAACTTTCATGCTCAATAATGTACTATCACAAACCAATCTCTCGTTGATACCCTAGTAACTCTTTATTTCTCTAAGCTCAAAGGGGTGGTTGGGAAATATGGGAAACCTATGACCAATTGTATTTGTTTAAAAGGAACCCTTGGTTGACACTACTTTATTAGGAAGAACCACAACAATGGAACTTTTATAGTTTCTAATGAATAAATTGCTTGATGAAAGTGTAATTCAACCTCATGGAATCTCATAGTAACCTTCCAAGGATTATGATGGCAAATACAAATAGAAGAGAAATTTCTTTTAATTACTTAAATTGGATTCCACATGATTGTGAAGCCCTTTGAGAAGTCATTCACACTAATCTTTATTGTTGCACAATCCTTTTAGAATATCTTTATTAGCAAAATCATAGTGTCTCTATTGCACATGGTTTCTTGAATCATCATAATAATATGTTTTTCTTTTGTTAATTAATACAATGTTTCTTCAATCATTATAATAGTAAGTTTGGTTTATGTTAAGGGTAATACTGTGTTTCTTGAATCATTATAATAGTAAGTTTGGTTTATGTTAAGGGTTGATAGTTTGACTTATTGAATATTTGGGTAGATAGCATGGTTTGTTGAGTGGATCAAAAATATCATTTTCCTTTTCAGGGGATGGGTTACATATCATTATTTTTAACTCTATATAATGGTTTAGCTCAATATATGCATTATTTCGTTCGTGACGTTTTGCTTTTAGATGTTGTTGCTTTATTCATTTCCTTGTTATGGATAAAGAAGGCGAACGATTATAGTGATATTTCCAGAGAATTATATCCATTAGTGGTGAGTAGGAATGGTATACCTATTTCAATGTGTTTGCGTAATATAACACACATGCTTTCTCATGAAGGAATTCAGAACTGCTCTATTTTTGTTTTCTAATTAAATTCTCGAGTCACCACAGGTAGTCCAAGTGGGGAATAAAAGGAGATGGGGCTACACTTAATAGCAGCAAAGAGGTTTCGAGAATATTAGGTTCAGATGTCTGCACCACCATGTGGAATAGCGCAAAGAGCATCAAGACTGTACAGGAATCAAGAAATGGAAACTGCATCTAAATATTCAGTGGCATAATATAAATGGTTTGATTTTAAACGATAATTTAAATATATGCGATGGATAATATACTTTTAATAAGCGAATTTTAAATGTTCCACATATTTGGTTAAAACTTTCATAATTGAGTTTTTTTAAATTTTAGTTTTTTTTAAGATAAATATATGAGATTTTTAACTTAATTATGTTATTTAAGGGTAAATTTTGGTAATCAAAATTTTATTGGTGAAAAATTAATTTATTATGAGAACATTTATATTTTAAAAAGAAAAATTTTTGAACGCTAACGTTTCCTTTGACAGGAAGTATAAAGCCAAAACGTCAAAAAACAATTAATATAATAATAAAAAAATCCAAATTCCAACCCTCATTTGATATATAACAAATTTGTTTTTATTATGAAATTATTTTGATATTGGAGTTTCAATTTATAATTATTTAACCACGTAAAATATAAAAATGTTGAAAATGAAAAAAACATCACAGAAACACTTCAACTTGACCTTAAGAATAGGTTTTTGCACCAACGAATATTGAAAAAATACAAATTATTATTATATATAGATATGTAGAAAAGCATATTTCATATCACTCATATTTGAATTATCTCCATTAAAAAGAGAAGATAAAAGAAATGGTGAAATGGAAAAGCATATTATCATAAAATGAACTATTAAATGATTATTGGGTTTGGTATATAGAAACTTTGCTTCTCACTAGTGGAATTTTGGTATTGGATTTTCATATCACTGGTATTTGAATTATATTTATTAAACAGAGAAGATAGAAGAAATGGTGAAATGGAAAAGCATATTACCATAAAGAAACTATTAAATCATTATTGGGTTTGGTTTGTGGCAAATTTGCTTCTCATGTGTGGAATTTTGGTATTGGATTTTAGGTTTATAATTATTTGAACATTAGATTACAAAAAAGTTCGAAATGGAAATATCATCACAAGAAACTTTGTAAAGAAAAAGGGAATGAAAAAAATCATGATCACATGGATAGAAATAAAAGAAAATAAAATAAACAAAATTTATGTGGAGTATTAACCGATCTTGATAAACTTGGTGATGATATGAATGAACGATTTTGTGATGTGATGATTTGACTTTGTGATATGATGATTTGACTGCTAAATCTACGAGGGTGTGTGATGATTTGACTGCTACTGCTAAATCTAGAATGCATACATACTCTAACCCCTCTGATTTTGAACTTATGATCTACTAGGAGGAAACATATGCTCTTAATAATAATAGTTTATTTTTATATCATTTTATTGGTGATAAGAGTTAAAGTCTATTTATAGAATTGGAATTGAAAATAGCAAAAAAAAATGGAAAAAGAAAAATAGAAGCTAAGAAATTAAAAGACAGTAAAATGGAATAGAAAAATAAGAAAAAAAACATATAAATTATGAAATAATGAAAAAATGGTTTCAATTAATTAATTAATTAATTAAACTACTTTAGTAATCTTGTGAATATGTTTTCGACAAGGTTATTTGCATTTATGTGCATAATAATATTATATATACTTATTTAGATAACATAGGATGTATATTTATTTAACCTTTTATAACTTGCACAATATTAAAAACTTGAGATGTTATGGAATATATTTTGCTATGTTGGTGTCAATTTTCAGATTACAGTTGATGAATGCTCATATCAACTTAATTCTCTTTGCTTTTAGCACACATATATGAATACATCTTTACAATTTTTTTTAATAAATAATATTTTTCTTAATTTAGTTATATTCTAACCAAACACACTTGTTAGTTATGTTAACTTGAGCTATTAATTATGTATATTCTAATTCTATGAAAGAGTTTAAATTGTAGTGTAACAATTGCTTCATTCAAAATGAATTATTGTAAACCTCAAACTTCTTTGCACATAATAGTTCATTTTCACTGCCATGACCAATTAAAGTACTCTATAAATTTGATTTATTGTAAGAAGTATTAACATTACAAGGTATTTGGATTTTCCCTCACTAGAAATGAGTGTTCAATGGTATTGAGTTTGTGACTTTATATTTGGGTTAGTGGTTGTGTTGTCGTACTAAAATCAGTGAAGGAGCTAGCTATGGAAACCCAAATTATATGGGATGTATGAGGGAAAAAAACCTCCCTGTCTTCTTGGACGAACTTAGGTTGGCTCTAGAATTGTCTAAGAGGGACTTGTATAGGTAGCATGAAGGTGGGTTACAAATATATCTCACTCTGGCTTCATTTTCAAGCGTCCTAGTTTTGGTTTTCTTTATGATTGTTTCTATGGTAGGCAGTTTATTCTACAAGTTCTTCATGTGGTATATCTAAGAGGTAAATCAAGGGTGTCTCTTTCCTTAGGTTCAAATTTAATTTCTATTTCATCTGGAGTAGGTTTAGTCTCCTTCATTTTTTTGTGATGTTATCCTTTTGTGTTTAATATCCTTATGTTTTGTGTCCTTTACTTGGATTTAGGGAGTTTTGTCTCTTGGCTGGATACAAGTCCATTCCTATAATATTCTTCTTGCTCTCTTTCAGTCTTCTATCTTAGTTTCCTTTGAGCATAAGACTTGTAAGGTCCCCACAAGTTTAAGGAAAAAATAGGTAGTTGCTGACAATAGCATCCTTTGTGTTAGGAACACCGCTCTAGCAATTAGAATATATATATATAATATATATATATATATATATATAGGGTGTAAAGACGTGAGTTAGAATCAGTAGAAGGTTAATTTTGTATGCATATGTGGGAGAATAGGTTGGGAGATAGGTCGCAAACACAGAGAATACGGGAACTCATCAAAGAGGATACATGCAAAATATAGATATCTATTGGCAGCTTAAAACTATAATGGAAAAAGTTGTGATAGAGCATTATGAAGTTGGACAAGATCTCTTACAAGTGTTGATGAGGTGGAGGCTCAAATGAAAAGGGTGAATAACAACTTATCATTTCTAGTAAAGAATCTAGCAAATTTTGAATTTACAAGAGAGAGGGCCATAGAAATGCAAGTGGCTTCACTTAATTTGGAGTTTACAGGAGACAGGGCCATAGAATGCAAGTAAGTAGTAGCTTCACTTACTGTTTAAATGTCGATTAAAGTATCTTTTGAATTGCCTTGTAGTCATAATTTTCTTGGAAATCTAGATTAAAAAGGCTCTCAACCCTTCATAGTGAGTGGTAACTATTAAGGGAGTGCCAGGTTGGCTTATGACTGATTTGTCTTGTAGTCATACTTTTCTTGGAAATCTAGATAAAAAGGCTCTCAACCCTTGATAGTGGGTAGTAACTAGTATGGGAGTGCCAAGTTGGCCTAAAACTCCATTTTCTATTTGTCATCAACTCAGAGGGCAGAGCGGCGACATAACATGATATGCAACTGGCGAAGGTGGTATAAGAAGATCTGGATCTAACCCCTACTGCAGAAACTTAAATGCTTTGCTTGGCTCATCCTTGAAAATCCCATCTCATTTGGGATAACTTCTTGTGCACGGGCTTCATTAACGCCCAGATATGTTGTTCATGTCTAAATGGGGTTGAGTCAACTGAGCACCTTTGCTTCTAGTGCTCACTTTATGGACATATTTATATCTTTCTTCCATTTGTTGGATTCTAGAGCTTTTTATTTCGTTTGCTTCCTCTATGCAATGGTGGGATCAGAAATGGGCCTTTATAAATCTCTTCGTATCTTTGTTGCACGGGGAATTCAAAATGTAAGAAACAAACCATTTTTTTAGGACTTATCCATCGATTCTCTTTATATGCTTCCATTGATCATCGAGTTCTTCAAGGCCTATCTGATATGCCTTAAGCACCAATCCTTCCATCCTTTCTGCTTTCCTCCAAGTCGCAATTCCTATTATGTTGACTCTTTGAGAACATTTTGGGAACATTTTGCTGTTAGCATTAACATTAAAAGATATCTATGCAATGTTAGGCTCTCCTTTATTTCTAAATGTGTTCACTAGAATCAACATGCACCATCTTAGCTTAAGCCATTGAGTGAACAAAATCTCTGTCCTCAAAAATAATTTTAATTCTCTTTCTTTTCATCATATCCATCATATCCACATAGTGTGGAATAGGGAGGCTGATTCTTTCGAAATTAAGCTTAATTATTTTTTTGAAGAAAGACTGAGCTACCAATTTATCAATTGTGAGTGCATTTCCATGGCCACATGTCTTTTCCCATCACTTGAATAGCCGATACAGGAATGAATTATGTCTTAATGAGGTCATGTTCTTTCCTCCAATCAACCACGTTTGGAATTTATTTAAGATGTAAAGCTGACGGAACCTTTGTCTAAATAACAGTTCTTATGCTAAGCAAGTTTTGTATTTATTCCGGTAGGGTATATTGATAACTTCTGTGGTCATCTCCAAAACTTTTATTATACTTTCCTTATTTTTATTGAACCATGAGCGTCTGGCTTGTAAAGTCTCAATTATTTCTTTGATCCAGTCTCTAGTTTGCTAATTATTGTCTGCTCAGGAAAGTTGTCTGTGTTCCACGTTCATGTACTCCTATTTATTTTTAATAGAAATAGAAGCTTAAAGAAAAAATTTATTTATTTACTAGTAAACATGGTCTATTTTTAAAAAAATAATCAGGCAAACATTGTCTATCTCTTTTGTCTTTTCAAATTAATCAGACAAACATTGTCGATCTTTTTCATCTCTATTTAACACTGGTCGATATGCTATTATTTTTGTTTTTCCCATCTGTATATAAAAAAATAATTCGTTGATTCAATTATGAAGGAGGCGCAGTTCCGGTGAGACGTAGTAGTCTTAATGGCCACATCCTACCTTCATTGTTCTCTTTGATTCGTGTGAAGGGAATGACAACTTCAAGGAGATCAAATTTTGGATCCGTCCACATGGAGATACAGTAGGTCCTCCGCATGATGGCCCTTCTATAGCCATCATTCAATCCCTCTACCTTAACTCCGAGGACATCCAGTTGATACGACTAATACCATCACCATATTTTGCATGCTTTTTTCGTTTTTACTAACTAACCCCTTCAACATCAATTGTTCAAGATCTAGCGCTGGTCTTCTTTGTACCTCGATTCTCCTTATGTATACAATTCAGCTAACCAGTGAGTGGAGGTAGATTTTCTTCCTCGTGTGAAACCTCTTATTCTTTTTATTTTTCGATAACCTGCTTTTACCCTTCAAGAAGTGACTCCCTTTTCTAAATCCCGCGAGCTTCCGATTCCAGTTCGGTTGAGCTTCTCATTGCAGTAATCCTGGTTTTTCAAATTGATAAAAATGGCGTCGGGCATGGAGAAGGTCAACAGAATGAGGAATGTCTCTGATCATCATGTGATGATGCTGCCGTCTCTGGGTGATGGTCACCTAATTACCTTTATGCACCTTGCCGACAATCTTTAAGTTGATTACAGATTCTCAGAATATTTGGGAATCGGACGGACATGGATGTGGTTAATTTTTTGACTGTGCCTTGTAAAAATGTTAGAAACCTTCACAAATGAATCTAGCTAGTAAAGGTTGAACACAAAGCTTTGCAGAGCGAAAACACTAAAAGAAAATCGAAAGAACAAAAGAATGATTCATTAGAAAATAGGTTACAATGCTCATGATATAGCATTACTGGGTGAAGATCCCAAGGTAATGCACCATAATGGTGATCAATGAGAAGACTCAACACCTACAACAAGTTCCGAAGAGAACTAGCCAGTTGCAGAGTGAAAAAAGAAGCAAATCAGGGAGTAAATTATGCATAAGAACTAACCAGTTGCGAAGTTTAAGAAGGAGCAAATCAAGGAGTAAATCATGCAGAAGGAATCTTGCATGTAGTCCCATGCTCTAACTAAGAGTCTCCATGTAGGTGTGTAGTGAATCCCGAAGGTGATGGTGCCCTACACATATCGGAGGATGCGCTTGGCAGCAGTCCAGTGTAGCTCATGCGGCTCCTGCATGTATCTGGAAACTGCCCCTATTGCATATGAGAGATCTCGTCTAGAGTGGGTGAGGTACAATAAGCTCCCTACTAGTTGTTGGTAGAGAGTGCTGTCAACTAATGGAATGCCATCTCCATCCTTAAGGCAGACCTCAGACAGAAAAGGAGTCAGTGCTAGCTTGCAGTCAGTCATGCGAAATCTTTCGAGGAGATCCCGTGCATACTTAGCCTGAGAGAGTTTGATGCCTGTGGCATCCTGGCTAATCTCAAGACTAAGAAAGAAGTGTAATGGACCCATGTCCGTCATCAAGAACTTATCATGCAAGGCCGTCTTGACTGTAGCAATCGTTGAAGCCGAGTTTCCAGTGATTAGGAGATCATCCACATACAAAACTAAGATAAGAAGAGAATCATGTGTCCTGAGTATGTAAACATTTGGATCAGACTTACATTTTTCAAAGTTTTGTGATAAGAGAAAGGAATCCATCTTCGCATACCAAGTTCTCGAGGCCTGCTTAACGCTATAGAGAGATTTATTCAGTCTGCAGACCAAAGATGAATCCTGAATGAAACCATGTCGCTGCTCCATGTAGATCTCCTCAGATAGGTCTCCATGAAGAAAGACATTCTTCACATCCATCTGATGTACTTCCCACCCCTGGGCAACCGAAATGGCAAGTGTAAGGTGTATAGAATCCATCTTCGTTACTGGAGCAAAGGTCTCATCATAATCAATGCCATGCACTTATTCAAATCCTTTGGCTACTAGCCTTGCTTTCTGTCTGGTGATTTTCCCATTTGTAGCACTCTTAGTCTTGTAGACCCATTTGCATCGAACAAGTTTCCTTCCTGAAGGAAGGGGGACAAGATCCCAAGTCTGGTTCTCGAGGAGGGAGTTATACTCCTCCTCCATGGCAGACTCCCAAGATGGATGCCCAACAGCCTCAACATAACACTGTGGATCAGAAGACTAAACCAAATGACAATGCGAGGATGGCGATGGTTCAGTGGCATTAAGGACAAGAGGAGGCTAAATAAACTCTGATCTAGTCCTCTGTAGATCAGAATTATCCCCCACAAGACCATTTCTAGCAACTGGGTGGTCTTGTGCATATATCTCATGTAAACTCCTCGTTCTCTAATTTATGACAGGGGAATTTGATTCACTACTGGAAGTCCGATTTGAGCTTGGATGTGGATCATCATATGCATGCACTGGATTTGTATGTCAAGATTCTGTCTCTACATCTGCATGCTCTACCGCGACATCTACATGCTCTATATCTGCATCTGAGTGTACTGAGTCATCGTCTCAGACATGAGGTAGATAAAAGGTGTCTGCATGCAGTAATTGAGGTGCATGCAAGATACTTTCCTCAAATTTGACACTTCGCTCAATGATGAGCTTGTCCATAGAGGAAATTAGGAGTCGGTATCCCTTCACACCATCAGGGTATCCAACAAAGATGCACTCAATGCTCTGTGGATCAAGAGCTTTCCTCTTTTCAGAGGGGATCTTGGCCCATGCTCGAGAGCCGAAAACACAGAAGTGGGTGACCTCTGGTTTAGTGCCACTCCAAGCCTCAAAGGGGGTCTGATCCTTAACAGACCTATGAGGATATCTATTTTGGATGTAGTTAGCACAATTAAGTGCTTCAGCCCATAGATTATGAGGCAGTGACTTAGCATGCAATATACAGGAAGCCCTATTTGAGAGATCAGTTCCTTCTCTCAGCAACTCCGTTCTGCTGCGGAGTGTATGGAACTGTGTACTGCAACTGTATGTCGGATTGAAGGCAAAGGCTCTGAAGTGTTGTGTTAACATATTCCCCCACACTCTCTGTATGGAGGGCTTTGATCTTTCTCTCTGATTGTGTCTCAACTAGTGCTTTGAAATCTTCAAAGTGTGCAAAAACTTCAGATTTGTTTCTGAGAAGATACACCCAAGTATACCGTGAGAAATCATCAGTAAATGTAAGCACATACCTTGCTTTGTTGATGGAAGGATGAGGAAAAGGCCCCATGAGATCATTATGGATGAGATCTAGAGGAGAGGATGCTCTGTGAGTCTTTCCAGTGTCAAACTTTTCTCTAGGATGTTTGCCAAGGACACACCCTTCACAAACTCCTTTGGAGAAACTAATATTTGGCAAGCCTTCCACCATCTCATGCTTGCTTAGTTGTTGCATATACCTGTAATTTAAGTGACCAAACCTCTCGTGCCAAATCCTACTACTATCATCAGCATGTGTAAGCAATAAGGAGAATTCAGATTCAATAAATTCAGAAAATGTATATAGTCTGGCTCCATTGTTTACCTCATCGGTTTCAATTTTGGAGCTGCTATGTAGGTCATATATGTTCACTACATCTGGAGTGAATTCCACTCTTTTTCTGGTGCCAGAATGAGTGATTTGATAAACTGAAAGCAGGTTTACCGAAAATTTTGGAACATGAAGCACATCTTCAAAGCTTTCGTGTAAAAGTTCCACTCTACCTTTTCTGGTAACCTCAATAGGTGAGTCATCTTCCATGAGGATGGGAGGTCCTTTGCATGCATCCAAAGAGGAATAGACTTCCTTTGCAGTAGCCATATCATGCGATGCACCAGAATATATAGTCCATGCATCAGGGGAAGAATTAATTGCAACTAAAGCATGAAAATTGTTACATTTCCCGTGTGGCAGATCCTCAATTTTCTTCTTGGCGCCCTGAGGGATGTGATCCCCAAGGTTGTGTTTCTGAAGGATTTTTGCCATTTGGTCAATTTGTTTCTTCATGCAAGAAAATTCTGGATGGAATCCTATTTGATAGTAGGTGTATCTGTTTCCTTTCTTCCCTTTCTCATTTATCGAGCCAGAGGAGTCATTGAAGGGCTTGGTGTACCCTTCCTTCCTTGGATGGGAATGCGCTTTTCCCTTGTCTTTTTGCTACTGATTTTTCTAATTTGAATCAGATCTGTGATTTTTATTGTGGCTGCCATCATGCACAGCAAATGCATGCGCTTTTGGAGGTTTGATTTTCCCCATGCCAATGAGTTTATCTTGCTCAAAAGTAAGAGACTCCATGAACTCTTTGAGAGAAGGCATAGTGTAGGATTTACCTGTTGTGAGCCTTACTGAATGAAATGTAGACACAAAGACGGAGTATTCTGGTCCGAGCTTTGACATAATAGAGAGAACTTGGCGACTCTCCTCCTTGGATTTGTCAATTCCACAACCCTTGAGTTGCAGCAATAGATCATTATATTTGGTGAAAAAGTCTTGAATTCTGTCATAGTTCTGTGGATCCAATGACAACAACTCCACTTCGAGCAGATGTCCTTTCATCTCATGCTGTTTCCTGTAGAGTTTTTCAACCTTCTTCCAAATCTCGTTGGGAGTATTGCAGGCAGATAGATGAAACTGCAACTTTGGAGAGATGCACATGTATATGGGTCTGTGGGCCTCATTCATATGGTTGAGGTACTTGGATTTCTCTATGGCTAAAGTGAGTTCCACTTCTGTAGCCATGGTAATCCTGTACAACCCTTTTTGACGAAGGTATCGAGCCATTTGGTCCTTCCATTCATGGTAGTTGTATGGTGTTAAGATCGATGCTTTGGGAAACTCCATTTTTCTGTCAATCTTCGATCTCCAATCTGTAATACCCGCAAAATAAAGTACTAGTGTGCCTTTTATCTAGCATCCTGTGGACTCTGATACCATGTAAATGTGTTAGAAAACCTGCACAAATGAATCTAGCTAGTAAAGGTTGAACACACAGCTTTGCAGAGCAAAAACAGTAAAAGAAAATCGAAAGAACAAAAGAATGATTAATTAGAAAATAGATTACAATGTTCATGATATAACATTACTGGGATCTCAAGGTAATGCACCATAGTGGCAATCAATGAGAAGACTCAATACCTACAACAAGTTCCGGAGAGAACTAGCCAGTTGCAGAGTGAAAGAAGGAGCAAATCAGGGAGTAAATCATGCAGAAGAACTAACCAGTTGCAGAGTTAAGGAAGGAGCAAATCAAGGAGTAAATCATGCACAAGGAATCTTGCATGTAGTCCCATGCTCTAACTAAGAGTCCGCATGTAGGTGTGTAGTAGTTCCAACACGCCATGTCCATCCGATTCCATAATATTTGGAGAACCTGCCATCAACCTAAGCTCACGGCACTTGGCCAAGAAACTCGCCACACGAGCTTCACGGTGACTTTTGTTATCACATTTCATCACAAGTCTTCTCTGCAGAAGAAGGTGGAGGCCGCGGAGGGGACCAGATTGAACATCCGCTTGGTAGAAATGGAGGTCCCTAGAGACGACTTGGCCCTTGGGAAGGTAAATAACAACAGTATGAGCGCCTGCATGGCCCCTTCAAACGCTTATTGGAGCGATTTATGAAAGAAGAAAAAAGATATTCCGTCGCAGGTCCACCTCGGTGCCTCATTGATCAGTTAGAGGTAAACTACAACACGCTTAGTTAGCCAAGGCTCCAATTCAAATGCTCAACGCACTGCATTAATGGAAGCCAAACACTGTAATATATCATATAGACTTTATTTTTCAGTTCCTCGTGGTTGGAGCATAACCCTCAACCCATTTTTCATAGAGAGAGCAAATCCCCGTACCTTGTTTTTCAGTTGTTCACCTTCATTAAGCAGTTTCAGTCTGTAACGATATAAGATGGATGTCGCCACATGCTTCATCTGCAAATATGCAAAATCTCTCCCCATACACATTTGAGGGCCTCCATGGAAAAAAGATATTTGTAAATAGACTGGTTCACAAAAACACCCTCATCATTAAGTCATCTATTTGGCTTGAATTCCATGCAGTCTCTGCCCCAGATGCTTTCCATTCTTCCCATGGCGTAAGTAACGTAAATAATAGTAGTCCCTTTCTTCATAGAAATCCCATCAGGAAACACCTCATCCTCTATCGCCTCCTATATAACACCTCCTTTCTACCCAATGGCACGAGAGGGTAAAGTCCCATCGTCTCGGATAGACACGCGTGGAGATAATGCATTTATTTCAGCTCCTCCCTGCTGAAACAACTTGCATCACTGGGTTTCACAGTAACTGATCTGTTACTTAAATGCTTTGGATCCTATTCAAAATATTTTCTTTTGCATGGGGATGTTGAGGAAGTAGCCAAAAGAACCAGGAAGGTGCCATAGAGATTGTGTCACTACCGGCAAGGATGAAGCGTAGACAAATGCCTCTTAGGAATGTGTCGGAATACGGGATTATATTTTGATCGAAAGATTTCATAAAAATAGATAATATGTCTCCACAGCTACTAGACATCCCGCTTTTCCCCATATGCAATTCCTCCCTTCTCACTGAAACGATCTCTATCACAGACTGGTCAATGATCTTTAGAGCAGACTAAAGTTTCGCATCGATCCCCAAACTGAAAAACCCCACGATCTTTCTCAAATATATAAGATGCTTCAATAGCATCACCGAATTCTTTGAAGAAAGGAATGGATGGCAGAGATGGAGATAAACACCCCACTTCCACTGCAAACACAATTTTTCCGATGTTGTCAAACGTGAACTGAAACAGTAGATCAGTGGCGCTTCCCTTGGGTATTGTGTTGTCCAAAATAAGGATGAGATTTTTGTGCAAGGAGTCTTGTACCAACTTCTAGACATAAGTGAGACTGGAAAACTTGATAACCTAGTTGTGAGAATGTACTCCACATTCACTGGATTGCTGGTAAGGACAGTGGTTTCCAGAAGGCCTTTGGCAATAAAAGTTCCGCAAATCCGATCAGGATTTCTGAAATAGAATCACACAGATGGTTTAAATGTGTAAACAATGAGGGGAAAATCCCTAGTAAAGGCCATTCTGGAGGGATTTCGTCCTTTGCCTTTCTACTGAGAAATAGAACATAGTACGTGAACGACAGGATGTTGATGATCAAGATAACGAAGATACCATTAGGGGAGAGATTCCTAATGTTGTGCAGGGACCAGTAATTGATATAGTACTGGTCCCATCAAACCACCATAAATTGAGACTTTTGAAACCAAAATTTAAACAAAAATAAATAACATTAAGTATAAATAGGTATTAATTTATGTCCAAAATTCGCCCATACATTGACTGCGCCCACAACTATCCATGAATAGTATTTTACTACTTAATGCTGCAAACCATATTGACCCAAGTAGAGAACAGCTAAAGCAATAAAGGCTTCCAAAATGGTCTATTCCAGAAGTACAAAGCAACAGTCACTTCAACCCCCACTCATCAAAACTGTAGCTTTGCATCCCAAATGAATATGCCTACCTGCACATAACGAAAGGGAATGTATCTCAGTCATAACTGCTGTGTTTTTCAACAACTAAACACCCTATGTTCAATAAATGACACCCAACCCAATAACATTTAAACGCACTTTCTTCAATAAATGACACCCAGGCTAAATAACTGCAATAAATGACACTCAACTCACTCTATTTCTCATTAAAATAGATCAAAGCACATGGATCAACGAATAACCAATTCCCAACCATTAGATCACATCAAATTAAATCTAGACCACACATTCAAAGTGAAGCCATTTCAATCCATGTGCATCCATGTCCACCAATTAAATTCAAGTCCCCAAAACTATAAAAGAAGTCCACCCGCTGTTGAAGTTGCATCTTATGCTTTCAAACTATTCAACAAACTTGAAGACAACATCACAAAACAGTTGCCAATATATCCAAGTTAGTTATATGAATTACAACTCATTCTTGTTACAATTCTGTTTTCATTGTTTTCATTTATGAGATTTCTTACAGGATCTATGTGGCCATAACTTCTAGAAGGATACCTGGATGGTTTCACAAACAGTCGTTGAAAGTCATTGTTCTTACAGTTCTATCCATAGGGTTACAGTTAACCTTTTTTATACGGAGTTCATGTATGTGTTCTAGCTTATTATGGCAACACTTATTCGATCATCAGCTTCATAGTGATTACAGCTTACATATCATAGAGGTTACGTATGTCATGTTAGTACTGTAGTCACAACTTTCTTAGCTTATAAGAATTGAACCTATTGAATACATTCATGTCCATCTAATCGACCAACTTGGTCATAGCTCTGATTACATCTTATGCTTAAAACGTGTTGTTTTTTGTATTTTGAATATGGATATGCTTACCTTATGAACTATGATGAAACGATACAAGCTCTGATCATAGCGTAAGCTGAGTAACTGTTTAGTGATACTAATGAAGCTTGAGACTAGTGATAAGGAACATGTATTGCTAAGGGTCTATGTTTCTTACATGTTATGATAGTGCTAATTAGGGATATACCTATATAGATTACTTATAAGTTAGAACATGTATACTAGTATGATTACGGTCAGAGTACTGGAACTGATGAAACTCGTGTCTCTTACTCAATACGTGATCTAGTATGAAGCTAAGTTGTATAAGGTATATAACATATCATATTCAATGGATCTCATTCATCTTATCACTAGTAAGCTCTATACACTAAAAAGCTCGTATTAGTATCTAAGCATGGTTTTAGTTCACCCTTATCTATGAGTGAGCTAGAACAAAGCTCTGTATAATTACATATGTTATATCTATATTAAAGCTGAGTCCAATATATTAGGGAGATAACCAACATGTGATACACGTAATTTATCATATCTATACATGTATTTCTTAGGTTAGTACTAATAGGTCAACCTTTAGATGATGTTACTTATAAAATATCTGTGCTATTACTTATGCCAAGTGTAATGAATGAGACAAGCAAGTGATTAGGTAAACAAGAATGGTTAGAAAGAGTCATGTGTAACTACTGTGTTCTAATTCCATAGCTTTTCATAAGCTTAGATAAGGTACAAAGGTGACAAGCTAATCAATATAAAACATGATATCCCAGGGTTTTCGCTCTTAGTCATTCCTATTATATAAATACCTTTTTTCTTATTGGTATATAGAGTATCGTTCTCTCCATAATCAATACATATGGATAGACTGTAATCACTGTATACGCATATCCTAATGTAACAAGCTTTGTTTCCTCATAACTTTGATTTCCATGGTTCTACTTATGGCACTGATTCAACCATTAGTAATGATTACACTCTACTCTATAGGGTAAGTACATATTGAATAGACCTGCTTATTACCTGTATTCCCTAATCTTTAACATGTGTAAGGAGAATGACGTAATTCATACATGTTTACATACCTCATTGGTTTAGCTGTATAAAGCTGTTGAAAGTAAATGGAAAATGATATTTGAAACAACTATCATAGAATCCTACTTGAATCCATATAAAAGTTGCTAAATTGATGAACTATGGATTTACTTGGAATGACATTTGCAAAATTTTGGCACTACCCTATGAAAGTGAAACATTTACTCTCATTATGAAAACAGTAACATACATGTTGATAATTTCCTATAATAAAGGAAAAGTATTTTTGCAGAAGTAATAAAGCATAATTTACAAATATTCTAATGTCTAAATGCATGCAATAATTTTACGAGTTGTTGCAGCTATGGCAAAAGGAAGTTACTCTGCTCGTACAAGGAGAAGTGGTAGGAGAGTAACAAGGGGGGCACAACTACGATGCACATCGTCTGATGAGGACAGGCCAGCTGATGTCAATGCCAACAATGCACCAGGGAACATTGTTGAAGATGACCATGTGACAGCAGCTGATGTTAACACACCATCAGCCACAGAACCACCATCAACAACAGTCCAAGGGGCAAGCTAAACTAAAAAGATCAATGCTATAAGAGGATGGAGAAAAGAAAAAAAGTTAGTTGCAATTGATGACATAGATTTCAATGGATAGTCAGTTCGGGCATCTGCAAAAAAACATGGTATTCCTCCCTCATCAATACATTATTGGATAAATGGATTGATTCATACAAAACGTAGAGGGCCTCTTACAGTTATGACTGAGGAGGAGGAGGCCGAGGTGGATGAGTGGTGTAAAGAGATGGCCCAACTGGGACATGGGCTAGAGTTGATACAACTCAAATCAACAGTTGCTCAAATCTGTCAAGGGAGGCCAAACCCGTTCAAAGATGGGTTTCCTGGTAAATCATGGTGGTTTGGGTTTAAAAAAAGGCATCCAAAACTTGTATTGTGTACTGTTGAGGGCCTTGATAGAGACAAAGCATTAAATTTGTGCCCTGCAGTTGTGAAAAAGTTCTATGACACACTTTCTAGTGCTTACGATAAACATTCTTATGGAGTAGAACATATATGGAACTGTGATGAAACAGGTTTACAGGCAGGGAGGAATTGTGGCATGCGGGTAATTTCCAAGAGAGGGAGCCGAAATGTGCCAATGATTTTTCCCAAGAGCAGGGAGTGGATAAGTATTTTATGTTGTGTCAATATAATTGGTACTTCAATCCCAGGATTTTATCTATTCAAAGGTAAAAATCAACTGAAAAACTATATACAGAACTGTGAACTAGGTGCATGCATGGCTACACATCCCCATGCATGGATGACTAAAGAACTGTTTCTATGTTGGCCTTTTCACTTTGCTGCATCAGTACCAAGTGGTGTCTCACCTAATAACAGACACCTTTTGATATTAGATGGCCATGGGAGCCACATGGATGTACAAACAATTGAGGAAGCAAACAATTTAGGCATCGACCTGTTGAAATTGCCCGCTCATACCACTCATAGGCTGCAACCCCTTGATGTTAGTGTGTTTGGCCCTTTCAAGAACTATTTTAGGTCAGAGCGCGCTGCATGGATGGAAAAGAATCCAGGGGTTGAGGTGAAAAGGTTTGAGCTAGCAGAGCTTGCAAGTAAAGCTTTTAAAAGGGCTTTGAAACCATCAAATATCAAGGTTGGCTTTAGGAGGACAGGAATCTGGCCACTGAACTATGATGCTCTTATACATGATACTGGTTGTAGCCAAGCATTTCATGTGGATGGTCAGGAAGAAGGGAATTTCCAAACAGGTGTTGAAGTGAAAGAAGTAGATGACCAGGATGATGTTGTTGCAGCTAGTAATATGATTTCCCTATCTCAAGGACACTTATATGCTGAAGATGATGAAACTGTATGTGAAACAAAATATAACAATGAACAAATTCCTAGTAACATGGAGATTGTTCCACCAACTCAAGAACATGAAATTCCTGTTGCTGATATTGTTAATGATATTGTTGAACATGCAATTGAAAATGACCAATTGAAATTTCCAAGCCAAGTAACCCCACCTTCATAGCTAGCAGAAGCAATGATCAATATGAATGCACATAGTGTCTCAGCAACCAATGAAGAAAGCATGAACATGCCCTCACAAACAACAGAATTGAACAGTGAAATTGTTCATTTTTTTGTGGACAATAGATCAATGGAAGAAGATGAAGGACATAATGAGGCATCAAATGAAGATAATGATATAGTTCAATCAGTTCCAACATATACTGAAAGGGAAGTACCAAGCAATGACATGCAGGTGGGAGGGGTGGAGAAGACACTTGGATGGTTCCTAAAGCTACCAGTAGAGATAGTACCAATGAAAAAAAAGCAAGGTGCATTGGGTAGTCTTCGTCTGGGCCGAAGCTCACAATTACTCACCTCAGAGGACTATATAAACCTGTTAGTTGAGTCAGAAAAAAAGAAATTTGAAATGCAAGAATTAAAACAAAAAAAGAAGGATCTAGTTAAGGAGAAGAAGGCAGTAAGGATTGTTGCAGCACAACGTCAAGCAGATGAAAGGATTGAAAGAGATAAAGCAAGGAAAGTTAAGGACCAAAAAAAGCAAATGGCAAGATAGGAAAAGGAAAAACAAAAGGCACAACAAATGCTTGAAAAGGAACAAGGGATGATTAATGATACAAGAATAGCTGATGAAACCAGGATTATTTCAAACTCATTGGACTCCATTGCAGATAATACACCATTATTCCAAGATCTCATAAACATTTAAGTGCCCCACTATCAAACTGAGGGTTTACCCACTTGCCTTGTTCCTACCAGAGTTGGTGTCAATTCTCTGTATGCTCATTACACACCTCCACTTAATGCAGGGGTCAGTAGTGCAAATGTGAGGTATGGGTACTCAGTACCTCCATGTTGGAAGCTGCAAATTGAATCAATCATATTGGCAGCAATCAACCATTTCCTAATCAGCCCTTGACTGGTAGGCCAACTACCCTGGCTCAAGAAGGTAACTCGGGGAGTTTTGGCACTCAAGATTCTCAGGGCCATAAATAATAGGGGTGTCATATGTTTTTGGTTCCAGCCACATTATGATGTGGATTTTGGATGGATTGTATCTTTTTCTTGGCACAAAAACATTTGGCTTACAACACTAGATTGTATCCTTTTCTTGTCACAGAAACAGTTTGGCTTACAACACTAGATTGTATCTTTTTCTTGTCCCAAGAAACATTTTGGCTTACAACCTAGTAGTGATTTCTTGTGGCAACCTAACTGTGTGTTGATAAGAAATTTTCAATGGAATCTGACTTTCTGTAAAATATTAATTATGATAAAACTATTTCTAAAATTTATTATGTGCGCCTTCCCCGCCACATCGCAAAACCACGTGTCAAAGCGCATGGAGCCGGTATGACACCTGTCCATCGTGGAACTCCATGTGTTGGGCATCATGTCATCACATAAAACTTTGTGTCTGCACCATTTCCTCCGTTTGTTTGGGGTCATTGCTGCGATGTTTCGGAATTCAACAATAACATTCCATTCCAACTTTGGACAAGAGATAATGGACAAAGGCTTAGGAAAATGGCTAAATACAAAAATAAAATGACCAAACAGTCTCAAATGAGGAGGCAATCTACCTCATAATAAGTTTTATTAAATGTTAAAAAGCCACTGATAATTTTACTCATTGAGGGGACACTTGAGAAATTGAGAGCACTCATTATCAAGTTGCATATGAAAAAGGCTAAATACAGAAATCAAATGACCAAACAGTCTTATTGTGATTAAGAGCACTCATTATCAAGTTGCATATGAAAAAGGCTAAATATAGAAATCAAATAACCAAATAGTCTTATCTCATAATAATTTTTTGAGAGCACTCATTATTAAGTAGAGTAGGAAAAAACCTATCATTTAACCATGTATATATAGAACTGTACATCAAGATAGCCAGGGCATGAAGCCCAGCTATGGCAGCCCATCATCGTGAACAAAATTTTCCTGTAAACTAATATAGAAGGGGACAAACAAACAAACATAAATGTTATATAGAGAGACAATTCTGAAGGCTTGTTAACATCAGAGAACCTGAACACATTTTATCTACTGACAGACAGAGCTTGTGCTCTGTCCTTGATGCCAAGAGGAGAGGGAATTGCTGGCCTAGAATTATCTTTATCTTTAAAATATAGTTGACATCTATTTATAAAAAGGAAAAAAATAACGAAATTTGTATTATACGATTGTGAGTGCGTTAGGATTATTATTTCAGTCATTTTTTAGATTCGATAAGATAGATTCAAAGTTGCGAGCATGCATAGAGACTCTATGCAAGAGACAAAACCAACAATTAAATAATTGTAAATTGACCAAAAATTCCTTGGGAAGAAGAAAATTTCTCATTAACAAGAGGAATATGCCAGCAAAGCTACATAATGATTTGTTGCTATTCGATGAAAGAGAAAACCAGAAACACTGTCAAAATCGAGGACGTATTGAGCAGTTATTCTGAGGAGAAAATTAGGAAAATGTAGGAAAAGATCATTAAGCTTATACCTAGTTTTCTTTACATGAATTCTACAGAAAAAGATGACGGTGAGATTTTTCTAAAGGATGCCTTCGATCTCAACATTGAAGGCATCAACTTTGCAACACTGTACAAAGCTCTAAACTCACTTATGGCTCCAATAAGTGGACCGTTATCTAAAGGAACATCATTCAACTTGATAGCTCGATCATTAAGATTATACCTAGTTTTCTTTACATGAATTCTACAGAAAAAGATGATGGTGAGATTTTTCCAAAGGATGCCTTCGATCTCAACATTGAAGGCATCAAATTTGTAGCACTGTACAAAGCTCTAAACTCACTTATGGCTCCAATAAGTGGACCGTTATCTAAAGGAACATCATTCAACTTGATAGATCGATCATTAAGATTATACCTAGTTTTCTTCACATGAATTCTACAGAGAAAGATGATGGTGAGATTTTTCCAAAGGATGCCTTTGATCTCAACATTGAAGGCATCAAATTTGCAGCACTGTACAAAGCTCTAAACTCACTTATGTATCCAATAAGTGGACCGTTATCTAAAGGAACATCATTCAACTTGAGAGCTCATGCTTCAACCATAATGCTTACAAAGAAATTTCTACCCATTGTATTCTGTAATAGCTAGTCAGTGAACCCCAAGACGGGCTGGAAACAGAGACTACTTCAGATATTCACATAATGAGTAAACTATTATATCAGATACTAATATACAGTAGAACTTTGAAGTGAAAAACTGAATCAGGGGGACCTAGGAATAAGTCATATTTTCTCATTTACAGGATCCACATCCTTAATTAAATTAAAATGAAAAGTCACTGATACAATACGGTTTTATCATTGGACCCCGAGAAGGGTTAGTTATTGAAATGCATTTTATGTATGAGAACATAATTCACTAATAAAAATATTTATTCTCTTATCTCTATACATGAGTAACCGGTTTTGGAATCGACTGTAAAATGTGTGAACTCCTTGTTTATTTATTTTATGGTCGCATCAAAGTAGATTTCCAAAAAGAATTTGGGGTCGAATTATTCAGTTAGGATGATAGAATCCACATTTAGCAACAATAGTATTAAATTCAGGGGACTATCAAAATGTAAACTAATGGAAAAGTGTTGTATAAATGAGAATCCACTCAAAGCAGTTTGGAGAAATTTGTCTTCTAAATTGAATGTCTAATAAATCAAGTGTTATAGATCAAAACTGCACTGTGTAAATTGAGAATCCACTCAAAGATGTTGGAGAATTTTCCTTTGAAAATTGAAACAAATTGAATGTTTCAATTGTATATTTTTCATTCTATTTGGTGCACTGGTTTTCATTGGTTCAAGGCATGTAAGTTTTGTTAGATAATTAAGGGTTAACAACAGATAACTAATTTGTTCATAGATATAAATGTAGGGAAGCTATATATGCTCATAGTTAAATAACTGCAATGGTAGACTTATACTGCCCCATACATATGGCCATTAAAGAATTTGTTATTTTCAGCGCAACCAAAATAACCCCAAATTTGCTTAAACTATAAATATACTCAAATTATTCAATCTAACGACTTTCTACAAAATTGAAATGGCTTAATAATGATATCCATTGATCTCAGACCTTAAAGAGAAGTGGATTGTGGTCATTTAGAGTGGTTGGAACCTGAAAATTATTTTTAAAGTGAATTTAAGAAAATTGCAAGATGAAACTATTGGATAGTTGAGCAGTGAAATAGCATGAGAGGCTTCATTTCAAATACAAAGAGTGAAGTTCCTGACAAAAGCTTTCACGGACGAGGTGAAGATAGGTGATGGATGCCATGAGAGGGTCAACTTTTAAAAGGGAAGCCTAAGGGAAACGTTATGCAAGTCAATTGAGAGCAACGACAAAGAGTCTACTTAAACACCATTTCAGAGAAGTAATGGATGCATTGCTCCAGAAATATGGAGAAACACTGGGGAATAGATTAAGTAAAATTAAGGAATTTGAGATGCAGAGAGGATATCTCATCATGGCCTAGGAGCGTAAATCAACTTGTTGACCATTTACACAGTAATTAACACTCTTAATTCATATAAGCCTGTGCTCTGTCCTTGATGCCAAGAGGAGAGTGGAATTGTGGGCCAAGAGGAGAGGGAATTGTTTTCTTGGTCGGTTGTTGGGCGAAGCCTCCACCGAGAATGGCACAGGATGGCCAAGGATGGCACGGGGTGAAAATAATAGTGAAAACAAGGAATCTATCACACATGTCAGTAATTAAGTCATACCAAAAGACAAGAGGGTTTCGAGGGTTTGTTTTGGGTCATTGCTGCGATGTTCCATTTTCCCTTTGTCTTTCTGCTGGAGCGAGTTGTTGGGCGAAGCCCTCCGCTGAGGATGGAACGAGATGGCCGAGGGCACGAGACAGTCGAGGATAGCATGGGACGTCAAAAATAATAGCGAAAACAATGAAATTTCCACAAAAACCCTAAACCTTCAACAACAAATAGCATCAAAATATCCAAAAAACCCTAAACCCTCAAAAAAAATGCCATAGAAAATTTAAGAAATATCCAAATAGAGTTGCTTGTGTTGAAAAACACAGAGAAATTGCTGGTAGGATTAAAATCCTACCAGATACAGGCCATGGATGGTCGCCGACCTCCCCCACCTTCCCTGTAGCTCACCAGACCTTCTCCACACCTGCAACGACCTTTTCCACACCTGCAACGAGAAGAAAAAGCCATTAGACAACAGAAAACCACCAAAAACACTAGCACAAAACAACAAATTAACAACAAATTCTTAAATTACCTTGAGCTCAGTAAAATTGCGACCGACTCCTCCCCAAACAACAAAATCGCCGAATAACACCACCACCAGAGAAACCCTAAACAACCGGCATTCCAGAACGACCAAGAAATCCAGGCGGAAAACCACAAGAAAAGCAGAAGCGATGTTCTAACCACAAACCCTGAACCTCCAGCAAACATTTGCACCAGCACCTGCATACCAGGTGAAGCACTCAGGTCCACAAACCCTGTCAATCTAACAAACGCTTGCAACAACACACGAATAAAAGATGAAGTGCGTAGGTTCTGGGGCCGTCCTGCACCATCTTCAGCGGGAGGCTTCGCCCAACAACCGGCCCCGAGCAGAAAGACAAAGGGAAAATGGAACATCACAACAATGACCCCAAACAAACTTTTGAAATGGTGCGAACACAAAGTTTTATGCAATAATATGATGGCCAACACAAGGAGCTCCACGGTGGACAGGTGTCGTACCGGCTCCATGTGCTTTGACACGTGGTTTTCTGACATGGTGGGGAGGGCGCACAGGTAATAGCGACCCTCCCCTAAGGTCTTTGAAAGAATCATCGAGCATGCAAGAAGCCGATGAATTCCACGCATACTTAACATCACGCCTTCCTCTTCAGAGAACGGATTGGTGAATTTATTGCAAATTTATAGTCACAAGAAACACAGTACTATGCATTCATTGCCACGTTAGAGGCATAAATAAAGGGAACATGGTATAGGTTACATCCACAAAAGGTGGAGAACAATCTTTCGATTATAGTTACCAAATTCGCTCGAATCAGGAAAAAAAAATAGGAAATTCAAGAATTCGATACGTATATCGAATAATTTGGTAAGAATTTGGTTTGGTGCATCAGAGCTAATCCCACGGTAATGTCTTTGAAAGAGAGGGTGATCTTGTTGCTTGTGCACTAAAATTTGTAGTCTTAACGCAAGCTTACTCGAGGGAGTTATGGTTTAAGTTTTCTAACATCTTGATTTAAATGACTTTAGAAATGTAAGCATAGTTTGATTTATGTATTCATTTACATATTATTGAAGTATATCTTATAATCATAACACATAACTACGCAATTTTCATGATAATAATAATAAGCTACACAATTTAAGTAGATATCAATTTATAAAGTTATAAGACACTATTTCAACCATGGACATGTCAACGAGTTTCACGGCTTAGGAAATCATTTATATTTACAACACACAAGACATTGGATTATTCACAACTTAATAACATTCATCATGGTCCATAAGAAAATACATGTAAGCAATGCACATTTATCTATATGTTTTAATCATTTATATTTATAACCCACAACACACTGGATTATTCACAACTTAATAACATTCATCATGGTCCATAAGAAAATACATGTAAGCAATGCACATTTATCTATATGTTTAAAGGCGAATGACAACTAAAGGAGGGACTTCAACTCTGCACCCAAACTTAAGCCAACCACATTGCACCTATAATTCACATATTTTGTTGATAATTCATTCAAGATGTTGTATGCATAACCACAACACAAACTTGTTACTTCAAGCACAACCATGCATGCACAATTTACATATTTTGGCGATAATTCATTCAAGATCTTGTATGCATAACCACAATACAGACTTGCTACTTCAAACACAACCATGAAAGACAAATCTTTCAAAATCTCGACCAGATGATCTTCTCAATCTTACATACCTTCAATGTATCTTTAGACTTTTAAAATCAATTGCTAGTTGATAAACTTTATAATACATTTTAAACTCTTTATTTGAACTAAAACTTTAATATTGTGCACTTGGTTTGGTTTGGCTTACCAAATAACAAACCAATAAACACTTAAATATATTTTTTATATAATTTTTTAAATTAATATTTAAATTAAATAAAAAACCTATTTTAACCCATAAAAAACATTAAAAATAAAATAAATTATAATATTTAACATTTTTGGTAGACAAATGTAATGCCATAAATTTATTAAGATAGGTTATTCAAATAAATCTAAATCAACCTTCCTTTGAAACATAAAGTTATGAACGTCGATGATCCAAAATGAGAAGTTTTTAGATCCGGGGGAGTGACTTCAAGGAAGGTTGACGCCTAATAATTTTCCGTGCATTATAATTTCCATGCGGAGTGCGCCTACGGAAGAAATAAGACATCAGTTTCACAACGTGAATTTATATTCACCCTACCTGGGCACCGGATAAATCCAGAAGCTTCCTTATCGACACATAAATAAATTCAGCAATTTTAGATCCACGAATGCAGGAAATCTCTCCAAATCCGGTAAGACCTCTACCAAGTGCACTTCTGAAAAGCGTCGCTGAGTATAGTTGAGATGCGTGTGGAACAATATTGTTCTGTTTCAACACAGTCAGAGGATCGTGACTTGGATCGTGACTTTTAAGCTGTCCTCTGAGGTTGAGAGTTTTGCTGAAATAATGGCGCTGGCTACCAAGATTCGAGAAAGCTCCGTGAAACTGCCACTCATGTTCCCAGAACTTCCTAGTGTGACATGGCCGACGGATCGATGGCCACTTTTTTTCCAGCTTCTTAATTAATGTACCACGCTGCACATCACATCCGACCCCCATATACACATTTAGTATGTAACATAAAATGTGTATTTTGTTTCTTTAAAAAAGAATGTATCGCTTGATAAATCTCAGTTTCTCGTACTTTTTGTATTATCTAAATATGTTAAATAAATATCAGCTCAAAATGGATTAGATGACTCTTAAGATGGATCTATCCTTGTAGTTACTAGATCACTGTTGCGATGTGTAAGTGATTTAGTGTACAACACCTTTGACAAAGTTAAGCGATCACGACTGTGTTCATCCCTTCGAGGTTGCGGCCATAAACCATGGATGAGGAAGGCCGCACGGCGATTGTAGGGACATTGGTTGTGATAGGCGCCCGACCACTGTTAAAACAACACACAGAAATCACATCACTTTCCATGATATGAATTTTAGTTGGCTCTATAGTCAATAGATTTGGAAACATGCAGAATAAAATGAGTATTTTAACTTTAGAATTACCGTAGAACCTACGTGCAGAGCCAATAGGAAGTAACTGACATGATAATGTCCCGCTGGTAGTGTCTCTGGAAATGACACTACAGTTAAGTTCAGCGGTGTTGGTCCCGGAATCGGCAATACAGTTAAATTTAGTGTTACTGGCCCTGGGATCCCCAGTCTGGTTAAGTTCAGTGGTACCGGCCCCGGAGTTGGCAATCGAGTTAAGTTCAGTTGTATTGTCTCCGAGTTCATCACGCAGCAAATCAATGTTATAAAGAAAATGGTTTGTCTTCCTCTGAAGTCCATTGCTGCTGAGGATGATGCTGATATCTCGGCTCGGCTCACTTGACAAATACTTGGGAGACAGACAGGAGGGGAGTGTAATCACGTAAATACCCTGTGGTGTGTATATCCGGTAATTTGATGATAAATAAAGGATGGAAACAATTCATATAAAATCACTAGCAATCACTCTATATTTTCTATCAAGACTAGCAAATCTCAATTTGAATACATAAAAATTACAAATCTTACACACTTTGAGTTCTTCTCAATGACAGCAGACAATTTATAATTTACAAACTACAATTTGGCAATTTACAAACTACAAAGAGGCCAAAATGTGGTTAAAGAAGCGGGCAACACCTCAATGCTCATTTATTATGTTCACAGTAAACATAATAAGGGGTTCATACTCTGTGTAGAAATAAAATATGAAGCGTGGACAGTAATTTTTTAGATTCAATTTGTATAGGTCGACATAATAAACGTTCAAACTCAATCTAGAAGCAAAAATATAAAACATTCTTCGCAAGCTAAACTCAACAGTCGGGATCTAATTAGAATAACTGAAACAGGGAAATAGAATAACTGAAAAATACATTGAAACTAATAAATTTTGAAATTTTGAGTCTAGCCCAAACTCTGGTTAGAAAATCATATTTGTGGAAACCTAAACATGGTTGCTATGAAAATAAAAGTAATTGAAAAAAACATTGAAACTAATAAATCTTGAGTCTATCCCAAACCATATTTAGAAATTGTCTCTTAATGTTTGTATGTTGTGATTATATACAAACTTCTTATATTTAGAAATTGTCTCTTAATGTTTGTATGTTGTGATTATATACAAACTTCTTATAATTGAAAATCGTATTTCAACTTGAGTAAATAAAGAGTTGTCATTATGCCTAGGGGCAGTTTCATGAGTGGTAGGTACAACTCAATTAGAGGCTACAAGCCATGGATACAAATGAGATCAATAGTCAATCATGCATAAGAGGATAATCACATCAACAATCTCCCATCAATAGTAACATTTTGATTTCGATCATTGTTATTTCCCTAGGTATATATGTTCCATTTCCTAGCCATAATCTCATTGTAAAAAGAATACACATTACTTTCATTTTCCTTTTCAATGTGATTATTAATTAGATTAGTCTTTTTTCCTTTCCCCTTTTTCTTCTCGTAATTGAAGCTACTCAATAGCATAGGGATTCAAACACTCCTTGGTTAGATCAATGTTTGTTCCTTTCCTTTTTTCTTCTCTTAACCAAAGTCAATCTAAAACCTATCAATTCCATTACTCTTCTGAAGTGACACTTTTGATAAGAATATTTATGATCACCCCTCTTACTGAGTGATGCCATTAGTTAAGACCCTCTCTCCTCCCTTCCAATATTGGAGGTTAGAGTTGGTAAACAATATGCATTCATATGGGTGGTGTCCACAAATACAATGTAAGAAGGTGCTACATCATAAGAAGTTATGTCATTCATAATTTTGATACCAAATGTAACACTTAAATTATTAAAACATTATTTATTTGTCAATTCCAACCACAAATTATACTTGTGGGTGCTTGATAGTGTTTGAATGAAGAGATGTTGGATTATCAATTTTCATGTCTTCAAACTTGCACTATTGATGATGATATCAAAAGGTTGTTCATTAAACAAAAAATGATTATTGAACAAGGTGACATGCTAAATTTGATATTTCAACAAGCAAGAGGCTTTGCAGTAACCAATGTCAACATCGTGTTTGGATAATTGATTATTGAACTTTAATTGATAATTGATGGTACTTTCTTATGCTTATGTTGTTGCAGAATTTTAAAGCATCAGCTATGCTTCTTTTCCTTAATCTAAGTCTTGATAATTGGTTGGTTTGATTACATACCTAGGATATAGGACACTAGCAAGTGCATCAGTGATTCTGATAATAATTCTTCTCTAAAAAGCTATCATATTTCAGAGATATTATAGCTAAGTAATTTATTTCATGGGTTGATCCCCACCACAAGCTGTTTCTTCCCCACATTCGACTATCAATGGGGTATTTCCCAACAATCTTGAGCATTATTGATCAACTCCTTGTTATCCCTGTTCTAACCAAGTGGTTACAGAGGGACTTGTGGATTTAGAAGACTAGGAATGTGCATAGAAAAGAATAATCATGACTTTAGGTTTTCATATCGATCTTTAGAATGTAAAAACATTATGTTTATCTATATAATTAGTCATCATTAACTACATTTACCCCTTATTTTCTCTATTACTATAAAAAAAGTCGAGTTGAACTTGTTTGTCTTCTTCAACCCATAGATTTGGATGAATGGGTTGCTTTATTTACTTATAATAACATAAGAGGAAATAGTAGACAAAATTTTCATTCATGGGATGATTATTAGCTCATAAGAGGCCACAATTTAAACATTTGTGGAGAAAACCATTCTTTGTTGAAGACCACACTATTGATCTCAAGGATTTCCAAAACTTATAACACATGTTATTACTTCCATAGAAGTTGGTAGTAATTATGAAGAGGGAATTAAAAATTTGAACTTATTTATGTAACAACCCCATTTTGAACCCCAATATTACTGTAATTAATTGTCATTATCGCTTATAGTGATTTTTAAATGTCATTGTGGAAATGTTCCATGTTGAAATTTTTTAAAATGATGTATATGTAAATATTACATTCATAGTTAAAAATGTAAGAAAGTGATTGGGAATGTGAGAACCCTTATATAATTTGATATTATGAGTGGAAACTGGTAAGGGAATTACACAAAATTCATTGGAGGACATATAAATAGTGTAAGAAAATGGGGAGAAACTTATAGATCAAACATCCATGAGTCTATTTAGACCAATACCCAGATAAATCAAAGACACACAAGTGCCTAGGTACTGGTTTTCATTAATATAGAGCAGTTGTTTTAGAATAAAAGTCTTGGTGGATTGTTATACTTGTTTAGACTATTCAATACCTAAATATGCCCTGAAAAACATAAATCAGATCTTGGAACATTGGGAGTATGTTTTAGGCTCTCTAAAAACGATTTTTGCATGCCCATTTATGCCTAGAGAGTCATTGAAATGATTTGGGTAGTGTGGGCCATGAATTGATCTCTATTAGGCTAGTATGATAAGAAAAGGGAAAGAAACCATTGTGGGAAATTAAAGCAATGAAGGGAATTTGATATTTCTATGGTCACTAGCTGGGAGACATCTGAGATTTGTGGATACCGTAGCCTCAACAAAAAAGAGGGGTTGTCTAATGTCTTTTTCTTGTGAAGGAGAGTTTTGTTTGTCCATCCTAATTTTCTCTAAGTTGTTAAAATCCCCTTGTGATATGATAACATATCTAAGGGGTGACTAGTTGTAAGTAGAATTGGTGCAATTGTGCCTATGATTGGTGGTAAAAAGCTCCTTGCCAAGTCAATTTCCATTTTAAATCTTCTTATAAGTGTTGCCTCTAATCCCTATCATTAATTTTCACTTGTTCTAAATTTTTGTTGGTAAAAATGGAGATGGAAAATATATATGTATTATTGGATTTACTTTAGAATGTGTTCCATGTGTTAAAATATCATACAAATATGGTATGATGATTTGAAGATGTATGGGCCTATTATTTTGTTGCCTGTCATATTTCCAAAGCTACATGGGAACATCCTAGGTCTATTACAATTTGAACAATCGAGATTGTATGAAGAGTGAACCTCACATGCATTGTTGGAAATAGAGATGGTATGTAAAATGATTATGTATCTTAAGATGTGGTATGTAAAAAAGTCAAAGATTCTATCAAATAGGAATTCCTATAAAGGGTGAAATAACAAAACAACTTAGAATTTGAATTGAAATATGATGGATTAGATTATACAGAAAAACAAGACTCAAAAGAAGAAGAACCATACTATCTCACACTAAGGAGATTAATTTGAGGAATAAGCAAGCTAGAACAGTATACTCCACCTAATTTTTCTTCAAAATTTTCTTTTCTTATCATTGATGATAATTCTAGATATGTCATAGAGGTAGTTGATTTAGAGGATGGAAAAATATAGAAAAAGGATATGGTTGAAAAAATGGCAACGGTGGAGAAAAATGACACTTAGGATCTAATGGAGTTTACTATAATGTCCCAAACTAAAAAAAATGGCAAATTCTCATAATTTATCTCAACAAAATTGCTTCATATAAAAAATTCATCCATTAATTGAAAACTGCCAATAAAATGCAGCAAAAAAAACATGACAACTGATAAAGGGAAATAAAATCAACTTTATTATATTAACTGAATTAGATATACATGATAATATGACTGAAATAGATGAGATAGATAATCCTAGCTCCAAAATAATTTGTTGTGATGGTGAAACTGTGACTCCCAAAATTGAACTGAAAATCAATAAGTTGCAACTTGAGAATTCTGCTTGAATTCACCGTCGAGAGAGATGGGTTCTACCACTGTAATGTTTCTTCTGCAATCATGTAAACCTAGGTGAAATATGTAGATACTCAAGGCTGGAAATAACTCAAATTGGTAACTTGCAATACCCAAAATTTTTATTACTATTAATGGAGGTGAATTGGTGTTTTTTCCCACAGTACTGCTCCAAAAAGTCTAAAGAAATTAATCTGAGGCTTCTCACACCAAACCCATAAAAATCCAAAAATGGTTTGGCTTAAATCCAAGCCAATATTAAGCCCACCAAGTGGTGTGAATTACCCAGTTTACCCATAAAACAAAATGCCGAAGGAATGGTTATTTCTACCCCAATACTACCTAAAATGTTAACCATGGACCACCCCCACAAAACCAAGAAAAACCTTGGGAAGGTTCCAGTTGATCTGGAAAGCCCTAATTAGTGTGAAAATCCTAAACTGCCTAACCTTGTGTCTACTAGGAAATAACCTCATCAAATGATCAAAATCCACCTCTGGAAATATATAAAATTCTCCTGCAAAATATCCTTCGGAAGTAGATCCAATTCCAGCCAAACTCTATCTAAATTTTGAACCCAAACTTTTGCATATATTTTACCTAATAACCCCAATGCAAGCTCAGAAAAGAAGAATTTGGTCCAACGATATATCATTGTATCAACTCTATAAATTTGTGCCAATCCCATCCTCCCACCAAGAAAAAAACTCATGCAAATGCCTCGACCCTTCAAACAAAGAGAGACGCTCCAAATGATCATTGTAGTTGTCATTCTATACACAGGTAGTGTAAATGGATGAGGGAAATCTATGCAGTTATATCCAATGGAAGTCCCAAAGTAGATTCCGCAAGGCCTCGCTAGGGAGACACTCGAACTTCTCTGAAATGAGGGTGGAATTTCCACTTGGAATTCCTGTGTTAAACAACACTTTTCTTCTCGTGTTAAACAACCTCAAGAGAAAATGAAAGGTGAAAAGTAGTAGACAAAATATCATCACTAAATAAGTCCATCTTCCTTTTATAATTCCTCCCCATGCTTCTAGACTCCCTTTTTAATTATTATTTTATTGGTGGGGGGAATTTTCATCTAAGTGACTTTTTCCTCCATTTTAATAAAATAATAATTGCTACCATACCATAAAAACAATATTTTTTTCATTTTATCAAAAAATAATATTTTCCCCCTTTTTGTTAATGTTATCAAAATTTAGAAAAACTCCTTAGGGAATTTAGCATGCACAAAATTGCAGACATGACAGTACTCCTTGCCAAAAATTACTTGTCCTCAACCACTATCACCACATGCTATTGATCCATAGGTTGGTTGAGGTAATGTCAAGGTCCCAGATATGCCACTAAACCACTCTTTGTTGTTGTTCTACCACCATCACATGAATAAATCCTATGTCACTAGGGTCCCAAACAAATATTACCTCCTCTTGTGGAACATCCTGACATATTAGCGATGTCCCCTATGTCATTGGCGAATCATCAAAACCTAGTGGAAGATATGAATGATATTTCTGTGTAAAAATTAGTTTATCATTGAGGTTAGTTGAACTGACAAATCCTGTGATGCCCAAATCCCATGCTAATCTCAAAAGGGTGCCACCATGTTTCTATTGTGCCACTCTAATCATGATTATCTTCCCATCATGCACAATTTGTATCCTCCTCTCCCGAAACTTGATGGAAAAATATCTATGAAATCCCAATACATCTGGCCTAGGCATCTCGACGATGCCAAGGCCTACCCATCCAATGCTAACCCTGATTCGTATCAGTGAAAAGGAAAACTATCCCTACCATGCAATGAAGGCCTCAACACTCCTCCATATGTCAAACCAAGAGTGAGTTGGGTCACTGTCTACTCTGATCTTGCTAGTTGTGAAATAGAGTGACCAATCAACCACTTGAATCCCTGGATCCTGCAACCATATTGACTCCAGCATAGTCCTGACAACTAGCGGCACCAACTTGTACCCTATCTTGGGCCCCTATAAGAAATCAGTATATGATCTCCATACATCATGAATCAATCTCGTGCGTGAAAAACTACCCTCTTCCTTCCATGCCACACTGTGATATCTATTATCCCGTCTCTTCTAGGCACTACCCAATACTACCTAGAGTCTAAACATCCACCTGTGAAGGGTCCACCGACTATTGTATATGCTCCTGATATATCTCAAAATGCCTCGCCCAAAATATTTCACACATGTCCCTAAGTATGGTCTCAAGGGTGGAGAAAATCCTACCCTTGTAGAAGATCAAATCATCCCCAAGACTGCACCTTCCAAATCGCACCCTCACATTATGCCATAGCTATAAATCCTCTCTCCTCATGCATTGTTGCTTGTCCAACTTTCTCATATGAACCTCTTGGGTTATGTTTCTCATGATGAGAGCATAAAATAAAATTACCCAAGTTCCCTGTATCAGTGAGCAATGTTGAAGAGTGATAATTGTGTGGGCTCTAATGAGGATATCCAAGGACTCATATAGAAGCTCATGCTCAACCCTGAGGCCAACCCGCTCTCCAAACCTGGGAGTGCTAAACCCAAGGGGATACCGATTTTCCTTCATAGGATATATCTCTTAAGGAAACAATCCAACAATGTGTTATGTATCATCATGATTTGTTTTACACCAAGACGTGCCCTTTCTCCCCTCTACATAGCATAGAAATTCGTGCTACAAATTGCCACACAACTAGATACCAATGCTCACTGTCATACTACCATATTCCATAGGGCATCCCATATGCACTAATGTATCCACCACCCTGATAGTAAATCCTCCATGATGTGAGAAACATATCCTCATCTATCCTGACAAACTTTAGCGACCTAACTCCTCATATGCTAATGAAAATGACACTATTGTGTCTATCCTCAATACTTGTTTGTCCAATATATCAATCAAAGAGCATTGTATCCATGAAATGCCCTGTCTGGTGGCCTACCAATGCCACCTCCTCTGTAACAACCCTAGTGAACATTCCATGTAATAAAAGTAAATAAAGGAGAAATAATAACCATGAAAGATGGAACACTTATTCCAAGCTAAATTTTGGGCAGAATTTTGGGTTGTGTTATATTATTTCCATGACTATCCCACATAGTTAACCGAGGGGTTAGAAGGGGGGTAGAGCCGCCCCTTCCTTGTGCCGATTACATAGCAGGGGGAGTCACAAGGGGTTTGAGGGGTGCAGGTAACCCCATTCTATGGCATCCGAGGCAGCGCCCTGGAAAATTTTGGTTTTGGACCCTATATTAGGTTGGGTGGACCTACCTATGGTTTTGTGCAAGTTTTTCAAACATGGTTTTGGATGCGATGGTTTTCGGTCCATGGTTTTGGACGCGATGGTTTTTGGTCCATGGTATTGGATGCTTCAGCATGTATAAATATGTATTGTAACATTGAAAGGAATATCATGAAAAATCAAGCTGGTAGTCCCGGTTTTTGGATCCAGGGGAAAATCTCTGTGTATATGTGTTTTATGTGTTATGCTCTCGCATTGTTTATTTTTTGTGTTCTAGAATTCGTATGCGAGTAATTTCTATACGGGGTTAAAACCTCATTTGGTATCAGAGTTGTTTTGGCTTCAAGGGGATGCTTTTGCTATTGAGGGGTTTTGCTTGGGCCTGTGGTAGGCCCTGTTTAGTGGGAGATTTGTGGGGTCGATTCTGGTGGTGAAAGAAGATGGCGAGTAGTGGAAAGATAGAGTTTGAGAAATTTAATGGCCAGAGTTTTGAGTTATGGAAATTCAAGATGGAGGATCTATTGGTGGATAAATATCATTGGATCACGGTAGATCTAGGTACTAAACCAATGAGAGTGTTTGATGAAGAATGGAAGAAGTTGGATCAGAAGGAAAAGAGCACAATACGATTGTGTCTCTCAAATTTAGTATTGATAAATGTATAAGGGGAAGCTACGATGAAGGCTTTGTGGGACAAGTTAGGGACTTTATACCAATCTAAGTCTCTGGTGAATAAAATATTCCTATTGGAAGAGTTGTATCACCTGAGGATGAAAGATCGAGACTTGGTGACAGAGCATTTGAATGCATTTAATACTTTGGTAAGTTAGTTATCATCTGTTGATATTAAAATTCCAGATGAAGATAAGTGCATTAGTTTGTTGTGTTCTCTACCATATTCATGGGATAGTCTGGTTATTGCAATAGGTAGCAATGAACCTACCTTGAAATTTAATGAAATAGTCTCATCCTTGATGACGGAGGAAATGAGACAGAAAAATATGGAGAGCCAGAATGTTGATTCCTTGTTTTTACGAGGACGGTCCCAAAATAGAAACCAAAATAAGTCACTGAGTGGGAGGTCTAAATCTAGAGGGAGATCTAAATATCCAGGAAAACCTGTAAAGGTGATGTGCTAGAAATGCGGAAAGGAAGGGCACTACAAAAGGGAATATAAATCTAAAGCTCCTGATAAAGGAAAGGTATTTGATGATGCTCTTTCTGCAGAGGTGAAAACCACCTCAGATGAAGGTGGGCATGTGTACTTGGCTTCTTCAAGTACACATGTAGATCACAAGGCATGGCTGATTGACTCAGGTGCATCCTTTCACTTCACTCCGCATAGAGAGTGGTTCTCCAAGTATGAGAAATATGATGGTGGTGATGTCTTCCTGGGGGATGACAGGAAGGCTAGAATCATTGGTCGTGGGAAAGTAAAGTTGAACTTGCAAGCTGGAAGGGTTAGAACACTTTCGGGTGTTCTGCATATTCCTGCATTAGACAAAATCTGATTTCTTTAAGCAAGCTAGATGACGCAGGTGTAAGAACAGTGTTCGAGAAGGATACCTGCAAGATGGTTCGGTGGGCATTGGTATTGATGCAGGGAGTTCAAATTGGAACTTTGTACAAGTTGCAAGGTAGAACTCTTGTTGATGGGTGCAATAGTTCACTGGTTCTTGAAATTGGAGCAGAAAATCTAGTGGTCTCTGGAGAGAAGACCATGTTGTGGCATCAAAGGCTTGGACATGTTGGAGAGAAGGGCCTTCGAATACTTCATGGTAAAGGTATGGTAGAAGGTATGAGTAATAGCTCTCTAGATTTTGATTTCTGTGGAAGTTGTGTATATGGGAAGCAGAATTGGGTGAGTTTCCCCTTTGGTGGTAAGAGGGAAAATCATATATTAGAGCTTCTGCACAGTGATGTCTTTGGACCTATGAAGGTTCCATCACTGGGTAAGTCTGTGTAATATGTGTCATTTATAGATGACTTCTCAAGGAATACATGGATATATTTCCTTAAGAAGAAATATGAAGTCTTTGACAGGTTTAAAGAATTTAAGGCTTTGGTGGAAAACCAGATAGAGAAGAAGATAAAGGTGTTGAGGACAGATAACAGTGGAGAGTTTTCCAGTAAGGAATTTGAAGAATTCTGTAAGAAGTGTGGTGTAGCATGACAAAAGGCTACTCCATATACACCTCAGAAAAATGGAGTTGCAGAAAGAATGAACAAGACGTTGATGGAAAGGGCAAGAAGCATTAGGGGTGATTTTAGAGGCGAATGTTCGCCCTTTGGCGAAATTAAGGGGTTTTAAATTTTTAGTGGGCGAATTTTGTATCATAGTACATTTTTACAAATCACCTCAAATAGCCCACCTTATTTTAAGGGAGAGGGTAAAAAAGGTAAATTTAGCCCTTGAAATTAGGAGTTACAACCTTCCATTCGCCCATTTTCAAGAATAGGTTTCATTTAAGTGAATCCATTCGCCCATTTTCAAGAATAGGTTTTATTTAAGTGAATCCTATGGGCCAAATACCATATTTATAAAAGAGGTATGGTAAATTAATAAAAATATAAATAAATGAGAGGTGTGGTAAATAAATAAAGCATTTTTTATATTTACTCCATAAGTCACCTTATATACATGCAAGGGTGTAAACAAATAAAAATATAAGTAAAGTGGAGGTATGGTAAATAAACAAAACGTCTTTTTATACTTACTCAAAAGGTATGGTAAATAAATAAAAGTATAAATAAACTAGACGTATGGTAAATAAATAAAACCTCTTTTTATATTTAGTCCATAACCCTTGTTTTTTTTATGAAGGCTCAAGAAAGAGGTTTTATTTAAGTGAATCCTATGGGCCAAATACCATATTTGTAAAAGAGGTATGATAAATTAATAAAAATATAAATAAACGAGAGGTATGGTAAACAAATAAAACATTTTTTTATATTTACTCCATAAGTCACCTTATATTTACGAACACTCAAAAAATGCGTTATATTTAGGTGAAACCTATGGGCAAAATACTATGGGATAAATACCATGGACTATTGTTATTAATACCATGCAAAAAAACATTATTAACCCTAATATTAGTATTAATAAAAATAAAAATGGCACATGGTATTGACCCCTGGAATGTAGCCTATTTAAATGGGGGAATTAAACCAGCATAGATCCATCTTTACTCTGAATCTACTAACCCCTGAGAGGTATCAAATATCATGATATGCAAACTAGCATAGAGTGAAAAAAAATTTGATCCGAGTAAGCTTGGTTAAAATAAAAATAAAAATCAACTATTAATTTTATTAATTTTTATAAATTACTAATAGTAATTTTTAAGCTCCAGTTTTATGATAACCCATGGTAATAGCAAGATATTACAAGATTTTATAATTGAGTAAAATATTCGCCATGCATGGTGAGAGATTCACCAAAAAATTATATATACATATTATATTATTGATAAAATCGCCTTCCATTTTTCCTATATACCATGGAGATTCGCCCATTTATTATATTTATAAATTTAGGGGGGGTTCTTAAAATTTTCCCTGCTACAACAATGCGAGAGGCACAAGTGTTTTGCACAGTGCTAGGTGGCACAGAGAGGTGTGAAATGGTGTGAGACGCATGGAGATGTTGCAATAGCACAGATGTCAGAGAGGGAGCACTTGTTAGCAGCAGGTAGAGCTTCAACATCAGAGTATGTTCCTAGCCCAACAGAGGGGTCAGTTGAGAGTGTTTTTGTTCCAAGTGTTGTTGGAGCAAGTGGGCCGGGTAGATGTGTTGCATGCAGAACATTCCAGAGTTACAAGATAGGGGCTGTAGATAATCCATATCTTGTTGAGAGGGAGTGTTGAAAATGCAACAAGATGATGGAGCTTAGTGAAAAGAAGTCGCTTTCACTAAGTGGTCCTGCAGGCTATTTTTGGCGCAAAGTCTATTTTTAGACTATGTCTATTTTTAGACATATTGATCATGATCTATGAGTTGTAGGATGCTATTTGTGGATGATTGGTCATGTTGGTAAAAATAGATGGACCTCTATTTTTAGACATAAGGGCGGAGTCTATTTTTAGACTGCCATTCTAAAAATAGAACAGTCAAATATTATTAGCTCTTACTAATATTTGGACTATAAACATTATCTTATCCTCTTGCAGCACTTCAGTTCGAGCTACAGATGTGGCACATGCAACTGCCAGAAGGAAATACGCTTTTCCTATGGTTAGTTGAGCTATTGCATGATGGACTTCAGTTAGAACTCAAGTGATTGAGTTTGGTGGAGTTGAATGAGGAGTTGATGGAGTTGTGTCAGTTTGACTTAGTTGAACTAGTTGTATTTAGTCTAACTAAAAAATACACTAGTGATGAGTGGTGTGAATTAATTATTAAATTAATTCACTAATTATTAACTCATAAATCAACTAAAGCATACATCAGTTAACTCAGTGCATGGACAGTTCAGTGGAGACAAGTGTTAGAGGTGAGTGAAAGGGCAAGACAGCTGTCAGTTGTAACTATAGTTGTGCATGAGATTTGCACAATCAGTGGATTGAGATTGCCAATGAGGATTGCATAGTGAAACACAAGGGAAATATGAGTTTGGATCAGCCATTCTCATATATTCTAATGCAGGATTGCGCAGTGGAGGCAGGCAAGCAGCGGAGGAGATTTGAACCTGTGATTGATTCAGATCTGAGCTAGTTTGTGTGTAACAAGTGGAGATAGTACTGAGTACTTGCGAGGAGTATTGTACTATGTATGTACATGTTCTTAATCATATAATATACAGATAGTGAGGGGTTTCAGCGTATGCTTCCCGTACATACTGTGTGATATTGTGATTGATGTTTCAATGTGCGCATGCGATTGTTTCTTAATTCCGCAAAATTGATGATCAACATAGAGGAGGTTATGTATTATGCATGCATTCTGCAAATAGTGTATAATCAGGATAATCTCTATGAATAAGTGTTATATTATTCAAAATTTCTACAGTGTTCAACTATGCTCGAGTCAATGCCTAGCATTTCTTCGTATGACAATGCAAAGACATCTCTGAACTCGCGAAAGAGAGCGCAATATACTTCCAGTTTTGGAGAAGAACAAGATTTGCTGACATGAATATTCTTTACAACATCTGGTTTGGTAGAGATATTTATGGCGATAGTCTCTTCAATATTGGATAGGTTTCACTCGGAATCCACTGTATTTACAGTATTTGATAGAAAATAAAAAACTGAAGGATGATTAAGGTCGCTGGAACAATCTTCTTTGTAATCTGGAAGATGGGAACGATGGTGGTAATCTTCCCATGGTTCCCCCGCTATCATCATTGACTGAACAGTTCCTTCATTTGTAGAATGTACATGCGACCAAGGATCCAAGGAGGTACCATATTCCTTAGACCTATCTATCCAAACGCTCGATGAGCGTTGATTTGGGTTTGCCTCCCACGCCGAAAACATTGATTGCTACAATATTTCTATTGGGCTTGGAGGCAATACTTGGTGATGATCCATGCTAATATCATGTTCGGACATCTTCTGAATAGAAGATACCATATTGCAGGTTCCCACCATAGCCACTTACTCCAGATTGTTCGGAGGCGGTAGGGCAAAAGTACCCATCAATGTAGGGTCTTTTAGTAGGCCTACTCCAATATTTTGAAGCAACTAAGAGCTTCGGTGGATCATTGGAATGCTTCCCGTAACTTGTGAACTGTTGGGGAGAAATGTTTGTTGGTCGATGATTGTAATTCCTCCTTCGAAGGAAATGCAATCTTTCTGAAGTATGTCAATACAACGGCAGCCATAACATAAATCCAGGGCCTTCCCAGTAGGATGTTTTAATCGAGGTTTCCATCAATAACTTCAACATCAATTTCTACTGTTTTGCCCCCCAATTCAACTTGCAAGTTACTTAAAATCCTGTATGGAGTGTATATTCATCCATCAAATGATTTTAATGTCATTGATGATCGTGATAAGGGTGGTGAGCCTAAAGTTTTCTAGCAACTCATTGACATAATGCATGTAGATGCCCCCTCATCAATAATTGTTTGATGAATAGTTTTGCTGAGGGCTTTCACTTGAATAAGGAAAGCGAGTTGAGCTGGTATCTGAGGGTCATATCCTTTATGATTAAAGGCCACAAGATTGGAATCCGTTGGGTCAATCCCACCTATTGCTGATAATAGAGACTCCTTCTAGGAGGGGCAATTTTGCAATACCTCAAGTGTCGAAATAGCTGACGACAATTGGGCCAGGTCCTCTACTATATTATAATTCTGTGCTGCTCTACCATGAGGATTAAATGTCGATTTGTGTACTACTCCCTTTGGCAGCTTTATCGTTAGCTCAGGAATGATGGGTGGTGCAACTTCGGTCGAAGTTGTTGTCGAAATACTAGGTTGATCAGTAGCCTTGTTGTTCGACAGCTGTGGATTCCCGTAATCTTTATTCCTTGTCGATATCAAAGCATCATTTTGTTGTTTTGAAATGGACAACATAAGCACTTGGGATGGGGAAGCATTATCACTGGCAACTAGATTGGTTCCCAGGTTTGGAAACGGATTATTCAATACCGCTGAGGTTTTTGAACTCTTAAAGAGTTTCTAACTTTATGTGGACAATCTCTCGTCCAATGATCCTTATTGCATATCTGACACCCCGCAGGGGGTTTCCTTTGCCTAGAAGGGTTTGCAGAAGATTTTTCAGGAGACGACTCATCCTGCTTCTTCTTTTTCCCTTTCTTTTTCTTCTTGCCTCCTGGTTGCTTTGGTTCATTGCCTTTGTCGGTCGACACGACATTAACCTCTGAGGCGAGAAGTTCCTCATTTGCATTTTGACTAGAAACTGTACAGGCTTTCTTTGATGTAGCCTTTACGGTTTTCATGCTAGTCGTACCTATCACGCCATTGTCAGCATGAGAGTCTTTGTTTGATTTAGGAGGAGGAGGAATGGAAAAATCCATTCTAGGAGCATCAGGGATTTTGTCGTAGAGCATGCTAGACTGAGTATAGATCAAGTCTAGATACTGCGCACGAGCAATAACTTGCTCTTTAGTGACAACCTCTCCCTTTGCCACATCTTCTGTAATAGAAGGCAACAATGACTTAATAAACCATTCAGCTAGCAGCTGATCAGGAACATATGTTTTTACCATTCTACGATGACGCTGCCACTCATGAATATGATCAAATATGTGAGTGGCTGTCGTTTTCTTGAAATTGGTAAGAAGCTCTGTTCCTGTTTCGTACCTTATTGGTAATTGAAAATGGGTTAAAAAGGTTGTGGCAAGGGCGCTGAAGTTATCGAATGGAACTCTAGGCAATTTGATGTACCATTTTGCTGCTAGACCAGTTAATGTTCGCTGAAAAAGGTGAAGCCTAATCGAATCATCATTGAGAGTGTTGGATGAACACCACAGATGAAAGGTCATCACATGATTCGATGGGTCTTCAACCGGATTTCCATTAAATTTAGGAATATCTGACGGAAGTTTATGAGGAATTGCTGGCCACCAAGGGGCATAAGCGATTGGGCTGTTTGTTAGCCGATTTAGGTCTGGTAACTCTAAAGTTGCCACAAAGGGCAACTGTTGATTCAGGTTCGGCGAAGCATACCCAGGATAAGATGGGATCGCCTAAGCAGTGGGTCTTTGCATACCAACATAATGTATTTGATGCTGGTAACTTTGGTAAGGCTGCTGGGCATAACCATTATGATATGATTGATGTTGACCGTTTTGAATATACAGTTGCCCATTATCCGCAAAGCTTTGTTGCTTAGGTCCTCGGTAAACTTGTTGGATTGGGGTTGTTGATAATGTACCAGCCATGGTTGCAAATCCATTTTTTGTTGTCCAATACTGGCTGTCTGACCAAGATGAGGGGTAATAGTACTCATTTGAACCTGGGTCGCTTCAGTTAAGGAGCCACTAATCGGTGATTGTGGTGGTGTTGTGGAGACAAGAGGCTGTTGTATTACGACCTGAGAAATGTGAGGTTGGCATACAACAGGTAACACTTGTATTTGCGACACTGTCACAATAGCTGGTGCAGTGGGGATATTCGACACAGGTAGACTTGGTTGCATTGAGTATACAACTCTTGGTTGTTGAGGCAGTATTGGCACCCAACCACTGGATGTAATTCCAGCATGACCTGAATTCTGTTGTGAACTCTCATATGGTTGTTCTCCCGGAGGGAACAATGAAATGGCATATTGTCCCCCATATGGCGGTAATCCAGTGCTCGAAGGTAAAATTGGCCTCTAGAGACTGGATTGCCCAAATTGATACTATTGTGAAGCATCAATTTGCTGAGACCCAACATAAGAGATTCCAGATATTATTCCGGACGAACAAACGAGAACAGACCATACTGCCGAAACAATCCCTGGGTGGACTCCATCTAGCGGTTGAGAGCTAGTTGGGACAGATGGTACACCAGCGAACATTGTTGGAGTAGCAGCAGGAGGTTCTGCTGTTGCTGCATCAGATGACACAGTCCTGGATGTCGACGGTTGTTCAGACATATCGAGTCTATCCAAAAGATTTCCTAGTGATTCTATAGTAACTTGCAATGAAGGGAGACTAACTTCTAACGAAGAAGGATATAGGGTGATCTCAGCTCCAAAATGTGATGGAGTACTATTTGGAAGATCCTCTTCAATCTCTTCTATAGAAATCAATCCAGGTGGGAGAGGTAGACCATCAGGTTCGTAAAATATTTCTGGTGCCGAAGAAGGTATAAACTCTGCAACGACAGATGTTGGAGGGACAACACCTTCCGAATCAGCTATAGATGGAGCCGGTTCAGGAATAGAAGTGTTTACCGTTACACTAGGATCAGTGCTAATGTCCTCTTGTGACTGCGGAACTTCTTCTGTAAAGGTAGGGATACTAGAAATGGTTGGAGTAACTGGAGTCCCTGAGGATGTTGGAACACAAGTTCCAAGCAAACCAGGGGACTTTGATTTGGTTAAACGAGTTCGCTTGGTCTGGAATAGTTTCATTTCTGGAGTCAAAGACGATTGACTCGTTAGTCTTCGCGAACGATGGGGTTTCAATTGACTTTCTTCCATGAATTGTGGATTACTTGATCAACTCAAAATAAAGGGGAAAACGTGATTCCTAATTAAATGAATTTTAGACGCTTTGACACAACTTGCTTTTTCAATTTTTAAGAGTCGAGAAAAAGCTAAGGATGACTCTAGTCGCCTTTGATTTTTAATGAGCCTGAAGTGACAAGTGCTCATATGGACCTTTTACTTTAAGGAGTCTGAAAAGGAATGAAAGAGACTACTCTGGAAATCTAGACAGAGGGATTACCAAACCAATCGCAAAACTACAGAATACTTTTTATGGTACGACAATCAATCTTCCCGAATGCTGTGTTCAGTGCATTGTGATCGATAGGGCAGCAGACACGGCTTCCTAAGGATAAAGGATATAGCCTATTGTGGTATCCCAATATATACTCGACAGTACGTGGGAGCACAAGTCGACTAGCACTTTTCGTCTCAAAGAGGGATGAATCACCCAACCTACGATTGAAGCAATAGTTACCAGGCTTTAGACGCTGGACTATGTCTCTAGCCTAGACTTCTAAATGTTGTGCTTTAGGTTCCAAAGCATTTTTATGCTTCATTGATTTTATTTACAGTTGATCTTTCTTTAAGAAGTTTTCCTTTAGGTTCACCACATATTGTAGATATACAATTCCTAAAATGTAATCTAAGATGATAAACAGTTGTTTATTCTTCTTTTTGCAATGAAAATCCTAGCTACTAAGGAAAGAGAAGCGAGATTCTTTCAACATAGAGGAGAGAGCACACACTAGATGCACTGTCCTCAATCAAAATCAACAAGCCGTCTAAATGCAAATGCACATGCATGTATTTGTTTTCCGCTTTCTTAATGTGTGAATGACAAAAAGAATGCTAAGTACAAATCTGAATTATCTTTTCAAAGCGACAGTACTAACATTTTACTCTTCAAAAGATGAAAGGAAGACAATGACGACACTTTGCGATTTTGAATTGAAAACTTCTTTCGACACTTGAAATACTATTAATTCAAATCAAATACAAGAGTAACAGTGTAATCTACCATCAAGAAGAGTAGGATTCTTTTCCTTGACTAGAAACGACACTTGTGACACTTCCAAATCAAAAGACGACAGTTCGATTAAGCTACTTCTTTGTAAAGGAGAACTGTAAATGGTGAACAATACATAAAAAAATTCACAATTCTTTGTACAATGGAGGCTGAATAATGCAAAGGAAGTGAGTTTCCATAGTGGTATACTGATCACAGACAGCAAAACTCCTGAATAAAGCTGAAGAGAGTGAAGAAAAAACCAAAATCTGGAGGCAGAAACAGTCTTATCTGATCATCGCACCTGTAACACAGTGAAACGGGGATGCACCTCACCTACTGCACATGGGAGGTGTGATGCATCCAGATTGCCAAGAGGAGGAGTGATGGTCCAGGGACGAGACTTTAACTTGGTTTCTGGTCACAATTTGCAGCTTAGTTCAGGGATTTAGGCCAAGCTAATGATAATCAGTAAATACAAACCATAGGGGCTGATCTAATGATGTTACTTGAGCCACCACAAGGGCAATTAGGATGTTTACAAGTCAATTGTTCAATTTATAAACAAAACCCGGAGATGGACTGAAGCAGCATTGATCTACTTTGCACTTGCATAGAAAATGCAGTTCGAAGGCTAGCTGGCTTAACTTCAGGCTCCGTCTATAGTTTATAAAGCAAACAAATAATAAACAAGCAAACAAACTATTCGCTCCCCGGTGGAGTCGCCATTTTGTTATCGGGAAATCTAGTGTCCATTAGAGCTGCTAGTCCCACTAAGACAGGTCAGCTATCTTAGAAACAAACAAACTAAAGTTACTTTCGTTTTCCTTTATGAGAAGTAGATGAGAGAGAAGTAGAGAGTACCAACCTCAGTCTTTTGCTTGGCTCCTTACTTGTTTCCTCTCCCCTTTGACAGATCTTTGCCACTCCTTCCTTACTTACCTCGCTTCAAAGAGCACCTATAAAGTCAAAGCAGCATGATACAATCAAAGCACAGAGATCTACAATCATAAACAATATAGGACCAGATATATATTGACCACACAAATGCATATATTAACCCAAACATACAAGAATGTGGAGGAAAACTCAAGTAACTTTATTGATAGAAAGAGTAGAAGAGAGGATTACAACCCATTAATCTGACCCAGCATCATCCTCCCAGCATGAAAGCCTTTCTCCACCTCATGAAAAGCTTAGATCACCCAACACTATGATGTTCCACAAAGAAACTAACAACACTTCCTTAAAAAATACAAGATTCCAGTCTCTGGATCTCTGGGATGAGGGATCCATATATATATGTTTGCAGGGGGGTGAGTCAGCTTCTAGGATTTTTATTAGTGTCCTCGCTCTGAGAGTTCTTGGTTCCACTTGGAGATTCATGATCTCTTACTCATCCCTAGGCGAATTCAGAGAGGCAAGTGTCACAGGAGAAGTTTCTTGAAGATTCCATGATCATCCACCTTGCAAACTGTCTCTGCCATTTGTCTACTCTCGCCCATCGCACCCTATAGAAGGGCTTTTCAGTATGAATCGCACTTTTTGCATGTGGCAGGTGAGATGCATCGTAGCCTTAGCATTGAGCAGTCTGTGTGGTCCAGTTTTGACTAGTTCTGAGTAGTTTTCCATGGAGAACTTCTGGGAGATGATGTAATCCGCTGACCTTGTTCCTTTAGGGTGTGAAACAACACTTTTAGGGACTCAGAAGCCCTTGGTTTATGGACATATATGATTGGGGTTGCAGTGCCCAAATATGTCTATAATAAGAGGGAGGGCTAGTTGCCCTCCATGAGTGCACAATTTTCAAGGGGAAGTTGCTGAGCTTGCCGCTGGACCAAGTTTGGGTAAATAGCCTATGAGGGGAATGGATCGACTATGATCGATAGGCTGCCTTTGTGTGAGGAAAACACTGAAGCTTGAGTACTTGATGAAGCAAGATAAAGTGCTATGTAAGGTTGGTAGGGAGGCTCCAAAACAGGCTAAGGAAAAATTTTGGAGGGTGGTTGTAGCTGCTACAACATAATGTTATTTTCTTTCAGAATAAAAGTAAATCAATTAAAATTGTAGCTTCAAGTGATTACTGATGTTTGCTAATAAGCTCTGAAAACCATCTATTCATTATCCACAAAATTTAATTGAGTTATAAGACTAAATGCATTCTGGAAATAAATCTTTTTGGTATTTTCTTTTTATGAGTGCTCTACTGACAAAACATCTTAGAAAGAAATGAAATGTAACTATTCGTGTTGACAGAGAGAAAACTATGTTAAATTGTGATTTGAACAAAAACTATCTATGAGAAATTGCAATGTAAATGAAAACTATCTTCCCTTACAACTCTCCAGGGGGCCCTCCCGTGAGTGTAAGTTCATAACTGATCAAATGGTTGCTCAACCACACATTGAAAAACAAAGTATTATATTAATCCACATAATTCTCTTGAACAAAGCTTGCAAATATTGAATAATCAACAACTAATTGTCTTTTTGGTTTTTCCTCAGACTTTTATAAATTTCTTTATTGAAGTGATCTAGAACTAGTCTACCATCTAAGAAGTAATATTAAATTGAAATTCTATCTCTTCATAATTTTCTACTAGAAGAGAAAATCATGAGGGAATCTTCTCAAACATTTTTATGTAACCAGCTCAGAAAATAGAAGAATGAGATAGATCAACGACTTCAAAAGTAGCATCTTCAAGGGGGAAACCTCCTTTACATTACACAAATAAACAATTCTTGGATGATACAAATGACAAGACCTCATTTCTATATATAGGAGTCTAAGGGGTCACAATATAATCATAGCTGACTTAACAATAATAATGTAAGGGCACAACAATCACAATAGTGGGATTCTATGGGACACAATAATAACAATATAGGGACAACATGGGCACAACAATAATAATAAGGAGGCATAATGACAACAATAATAAGGGAATACACTAGTATTATAGGGACCTAACATGCCCCTCTCCTTCAAAAAATTGTTGTCCTCAACGCTTGAGTAGTTTTGAATGGTTCTGTATAAAATTTGCATCCTCCCATGTGGAGTCTTCAGTGGGTAAGTTCTTCCACTTGATGAGATACTTTGAAATTGATTGATTTCGTAGCTGTTGAGTTCTTGTTTCAACGACTGCTTCAGGTTTCAATATGATTTTTCCTTCCTTGTCAAGTTCTGGAAATATTGTTTGAATTGGGGGTTTGTCACCTATATCCTTATTTAAACATGAAACATGGAAAACTGGGTGCACTCGAGAAGATGTAGGAATTTCAAATTTGTTATGCGATAATACCCATCTTTTTCAACACCATGTACAGACGATAATACTTTGGTGATAATTTATTATCCTTCTTAGCTAGCTTGAGGGACATTTGTTTGTATGGTTGTAGTCATAGAAATACCTAGTCACCTACATCAAAAATTATTTCGTTGCGATGTTGATCTGCTTGTTGTTTCATTCTATTATGCGCCAAAGTCAGGTTATCCTTTAAGAGTTGGAGAACTTTTTGTTGATGCTTGATGTGATCTTCCACTAGTTGAACCTTATAATTTTCTCTTAAATATTATGTGATGTGTTATCTCAAAATCAAACCATGATAGGCTGCTGATCAAGTAGACTTCAAGTAACTATTTAAAACCTACTTTAGACTGAGGCTTAGCCTCCCCAACCTAAGAGGGCTCTCTCAACGGATTAATGATTTTGATTATGATTAAGATGGCTAACTCTTGTGAAACAAATGCAGAGATGTAAGTGGTGGAAACACAATTAGAGATTGTCTATTGGGCTTATGGAGTCAAAACAGTTTCAGCATAACAATGATATCAACCTTACATAGAAGTCAGGACATTAAGAATTCAACCATTCAGAACACACTAGACACATATAGGACAACACAGTTTATAAATATGTGAAGGAAATTAGAGCACAATCAGTGATTTCTAAGTAATCGCACATCTATACCACTGCAAATACTGAAGAGAGGATAATACACAAAATTCTAAACAGTAAATTCTTTCTGATTCCTGAGAAGTAAAGCCAAGTCTTGTATTACTAAAACATAGTTTTTTACATAAAGCCAAATATCAGAGCCTCTTTCAATAAATTTCCAACCCTTTGTACATCAGATGTTCTGCTATATATAGAGCTCTTTACATACTTGAGATTCCTCCTCCAGCATGAGGGGAATTCGAATTCCACCTATTATGAAACCTATTGACACCTAAAACTAATTATTAAATGAAACTGATTGTTAACTGGCAGTCCTAGAGACCTAAAACAATTAGGAGTGTAACTCCTCATTATGATTAAAACAACCTTATCTAGGAATTAAACACTCCCTATGACACTTATAAATCCATGAATTCGAATTTGATAGTGTTCATAACCCTCCAGCTGGCCCTTGATGACTCATCCTTTCACTGTTCCTGGAAACTAGGAGGTTGTTCCTTGCTCTGTTCTGGCTGAAAAATGGGTCTTGGGACAGAGCTCATAACTTCTCACAAAAAACGTATTTGGAAAAAATAAAGGAGGCTATTGTGAACCAATCCATGTTGAACAAAAACCTCTTTTGGTTTTGTGAAACACCTTCCCTACCTCCCAGAATGTGTCTTTGCAAAACAGGTGTAAAACAGAGAAATATGCTTGTGAAAAACTTGCACCTACAGCAGTTTCGTAGCGCAAGTTTAGTCACCCATTTCTCCCAGCTCATAATGTATTTGAAGAAAATGAAAGAATTTTTCCTAGTTCAGTATGTTAGGAATAAAAACCTCTTTCAATTTCCCAAAATATTCTTTCAATTGCTCTAGAGACCTCCTGGAAGTTGACTACCTAAAACAGTTTTTCTCCTGAAAAAGGCTACTTCAGTGATTTCGTAGCGCAAGGTTTGGTATGTGTATATGTCTTCATTTCTTGAATTACCTTTTGATTAGGGCTCAAACCTTATCAAGTGATCTTATTACACCTCTGTAGCAACATCCCTTTCAAAATAATCTTCTTTTTCTTTCAAGGTAGATCTTCAGAAAACAAAACTGTCACCTTCAGCAGTTTCATAGCGCACATAGTGTATTTTTGTGAGTTTGCGCTACGAAAACTCCTAGTTGATTTCGTAGTGCATGTAATTTTTGAAACAACCTTAACACATGACACTTTGAATAAGTGTGGGACCAATGGTGGGTAAAACAAGATTGTTGACCATATTTAACAAAGGGAACAAGTCTCCTAGGACTTAGACGCTAAAGCAAACATGGAAAAACTAAACCCGGACTAACACCTAACCTTTACAATCAAATTGATGTGAACAATTTAGAAATTTCTTCTTAAGTGATAACATTATGGACGATAGATGATATCCATAAAGTGCCATCAATGGGGTCATTTTTGCTGCCGTATGGAAGGAAGTGTTATACCACCATTCAGCCAGAGGCAACCATTTGACCCATTGTGTCTGTTTGTCAGATACAAAGAAATGAATATATCCTTCCAAACATTTGTTCACTATCTCAGTTTTCTCATCAAATTGAGGATGATAAGAAGAGCTATGAGCTAACTAAGTACCCAGACAATAAAATAATTCTCTCAAAAAAATTCCAGTGAAAATAGGACCTCTGTCACTTACAATAATCTTTGGGTTTCCATGTAGCTTTTGAATTGTTTCCATAAATGCAGTAGCAACTGTACATGCTTTAAATGGATGAGATAATGCACAAAAGTGTGCATGCTTGGTAAGTCTATCAACTACCACCATGATGACACTCTTTCCTTCAGACTTGGGTAAACCTGTGATAAAATCCATTGAAACCTCCTCCCTACGTTGACGTGGAATGGATAAAGGTTGTAATATACCTGGGATCTTAATGGTCTCAACTTTATTTTGTTGGCAAACCAAACATTCTACCACAAACTTTTGAATATCAGATTTAAGGCCATCCCAAAAAAATTCCTTCTTAACCTTGTGGTATGTTTTTAAAAATCCCGAATGCCCTCCTAAGGGACAAGTGTGCAATTCCATAAGAATCTTTTGTTTGATTTGAGAATTATTACAAAGGTATAAGCAATCTTTGTACCATAATGAATCATATGTACTGGGATATTTCTGTAATTTTTGAATGAGTTCCCACACTTCTTCATTCTTCCATTCATCCCTTGCTTCATTTATCCAATCTGGTTGGATAATAGAAATGATACAAAGCAATGCTTTGACATCCTCATCCTTTCTTAAGAGTGCATATACAACAACATTTTCTTCCCTTTTTTGTAGATGATTTCAAAGTCATAACCCAACATTTTTGTGACCCATTTTCGCTGCTCTTCTGAAGATAATCTTTGTTCTAAAATACTATCATGATCCATTTTTACCTTGAAGTGTCTTCCCATTAGGCAAGGTCGCCATTTTTTAGGTGCATGTAGTATTGCTAACATTTCCTTCAGATAAATAGCTTTGTGTAAATACTTTCCTTTGATTGGGTGACTTTCAAAAGAAATGGGTCTTTCTTCTTGCATTAAAACAATACCAATTCCATTTCTCAAGGCATCACATTCCATAATAAAGGTTTTTTTGAAGTTAGGTGTAGCTAAGATCGGTGCTTGGCACATTGACTCTTTAAGATGTTCAAAGGCTTTTGTTGCTTTTGGAGTCCAAGAAAATGCATCTTTCTTTAGTAATGTTGTTACAGGTGCTGCTATTCTCCCATAATTCTTAGCAAACTTGCAATAATACCCTATCAACCTGATAAATACTTACATATGCTTTATGGATGTGGGGATTTTCCATTCCTTAATGGCTTTAATTTTGCTAGGGTCTACCTTAACACCTTCATGAGATACAATATGATCCAAATATTCCTTCTCTTGTACTCCAAAGAAACATTTGGAGGTTTTTGCATATAATTGTTTCTCATCCAATAGTTTGAGCACTCTATCAACATTTTGAACATGATCCTTTCAAGACTTGTTGTCGATTAGTATATCATCAAAAATACTAACACAAACTTTCTAAGGAAGGGTTTGAAAATGGAATTCATCAAACCCTGAAATGTAGAAGGTGCATTGGTAAGGCCAAAAGGCATGACCAAAAATTCATAATGAACCTCATGCATTCTAAATGTTGTTTTTAGAATGTCTTCAGTCTTCATTATGATTTGATGATACCTTGAATGAAGGTTCAAATTGGTGAATTAAATTGCTCCATGAAATTCATCCAATAATTCATCAATGACAGGAATGGGAAAATTTTATTTAATAGTGAGCTTGTTGAGCTCCTTGTAATCTGGACACATGTCCCATGATCCATCCTTCTTGTGCACCAATACTACTGGATAAGAGAAAGAAGTTTGACTAGGTTGAATTGTACTGGCCTCTAACATTTCTGCAACCAAACATTTAATTTCACTCTTTTGGGCATAGGGATATCTGTAAGGCCTGGTGTTTGGAGGAACACTTCCTGGAATCAAATGAATAGCATGATTATGATCATGAATAGGTGGGAGGCCTTTGGGAGTCTCAAATAACTTGGAATGATTGTCCAATAATTTTTGGAGATCTGGAGAAATAGATGATTGCGATGTGGGAACCTCTAGTGAACATAATTGTGCAATTATGCCATGTTGTTCTTTCTTTAGAAGCTTTGTCATGTTGTTAGAGCCGATTATCTTTCCCGGTTTCCCTACGATACCCCTTAATTCAACTTCCTTTCCTTCTGAAAAAAAATTCAAGAAAAGTTTTTGAAAATTAAAAGCTATCGTACCCAAAGATTGTAGCCATTGGACTCCTAGTACAACATCAACACCACCCATTCGAATGGAAAGCATTGGACTATTCAAAACATATTCTCCCATGGATAGATTTATATTATGGCACTTTCCATAGCAATTTATGGTTCCTCCATTTGTAATCATCACTTGACATTCTAGTGCTGGATATAGGAAGCAATTCAATTCCTTTAGTATCTTACAATGAATAAAATTATGGGTAGTGCCCGAATCAATCAACACTATTACCTTTTTCTTCTTGATATGTCCTTCTATCTTGATAGTTTAAGGAGTGGTAATTTTGGTTAATGCATTACAGGATATGGTCGAATTCATTTATTCTTTCTCTAGGGTTTGTTCCTAGTGTGTATCCTCTTCTTTTGACGTTTCTTTTTCCTTTTCTTGTTCATCTTCACAATCTATGTAAAAACAATTTCTTCTCAGCACACTTATGAAGTTTAGTGTATTTTCTATCACAACTATAACAAATCCCTTTTTCTCCTTTTTCTTCCAATTTTTGTGGTGTCAACCTTGTAGGTTGTGGAAGGTTAGGGGCAACAACACTTCCATCTTTATAGTTGTGATTGGTAGGCTTCCTTGTTGCCATAATTTTCCTTTCAATTTTTATTGCCAACCTGAATGCCTTTTCCAATGAATCAGGTTCCCAAAAGAGAACCTCATGTTGGACGTTATCCTTTAAATTCCCTATGACAACATCAATCCTATGCTCCTATAAAGTATATTTTACCATTATATTCAATTTTTGGAAGTCCTCAATGTGCTCCAGCATTGAACCCTTTTGTTTGAGATTTATCAATTGGATAAAAAAGGTGTTTCTTTTTGTATCCTCATAATGTGCTATCATTTCTTCCGTATAAATTTCCCAAGTGACAATTTGTTTACAAGAGAAAATCCATCGATACCATACAAAATTATTGGGTTCCAAATATAAAGTCGCAATACGTACCTTTTGTGTGTTTTGCACATTATGGAGATCGAAATATTGCTCCATCCGTAGTATCCATGTTACAGGATCCTTGTCATCAAACTTACTCATATCAATCTTTGGAACATGGTGGGTCTTTAATCTATTGTTAGAGTCTATGAAATCATGACCAACATTTCTTTTGTTCTCATCATGAATTTCCTCTACTACCTCTTCGTCATTAGGAAGCATTTCTTGTAGCAACTTTGCCAAACTTCCTTTCAAACCTTCCATGTCTTTCTTCAAATATTCAATGTTTACTTCTAAACCATCCATCTTAGCTTCTATGCCATCCATCTTAGCTTCTGTTACTTTTTGTGAGAGTGAAATTTGTTGCACTTGGTCTCGTAACTTTGATATATCATGTTGCATTTCTTCCTCTTCTTCATGATTCATGTTAGAGCTTTCAGGTTTCTTACTAGGTGTTTCTATTTTATTTCTTCAGGGCGTTAATTAATGATAAATATACGGTTTTGTACCCTTTTAATCACTTCAGGCAAAATTTTCACACCAAACTTATGCTGAGTTTTAAAAAAGACTACACAACTTTTTTCTCTTTGTAGGAGCTTAATATTGAATATGTTGTATATCTGTAATTTCGGATTTCCAAGGTATGGAATTTCATCCTGTGATAACCCTCGGCATCCTCTTTCCAACCCTACAAGTCAAATCCATATTTGATTCTCTAGGAAAGCGTTATGTCAAATCTCCCACGATGACTTGATTATAGACTGATTTAGTAGAGCGAACTTGTACAAAGTGTCACGTGTCACTGTTTCAACCTTCAAACCTGAAAACGATACACAAAAAACTAAATTTCGTCCTCTTTCTGTAACTATTTACAAAATTTCAATCTGATGCTCAGAGAAAAAGTTATAATGATTTTCCCAAGGTGACCAGTTTGAGATCGAATTCGGGGGCATATGAAACCATAACTTCCTCAGTTCATATCTCCGAAAATATAGTGAGACAAGATCTGAAATCCGGTCAGGAGGTACGTCGCGATTTCGGCTCAAACGGGTTTTAATTTCATCTTCTAAAGCTTCATAGAAACAAATTTATAGCAAAATTCCACGATGGCTTGTTTAAAGCAGCGAAACCATAGAATCCAAATCTCTGATACCAATTGTTATGCAACCATCTCACAAAATAGAAGAATGAGATGGATCAACGACTTCAAAAGTAGCCTCTTCAAGGGGGAACCTCCTTTGCATTACAAAAATGAACAATTCTTGGATGATACAAATGACAAGGCCTCCTTTCTATATATAGGAGTCTAAGGGGTCACAATATAATCAGAGTCGACTTAACAATAATAATGTAAGGGCACAAAAATAACAATAGTGGGCTTTTATGGGGCACAATAATAACAATATGGGGACAACAATAACAATAAGGGGCTACAATGACAATAATTATAAGGGAATTCACTAGTATTATAGGGACCTAACAAACATATCTTCTCACGATCGAACAAATCATCTCCATGCTCACTTGATATTGTCATGATCTCTTGCCAAAACTTGCTTGAATATTGAAGTGTCATAGACAGATTTGACTTGTGGTTTGACTTCTATATCTTTTTATGTCTATATATTTCCATATCATGACTATAGGTGGACGTACATGTGTGGAACAATTGTCATCTACATGTACCTTTCATTCCATCTTTTGTGCATTGAAACCTGTCTAACCATGGAGATGGCTACAAAATTCTACATTAGTTGTGGAATGAGCAAGATTATGTAATTGTAGAGATGTTTTAATTATATTTCACAAAGAAACAATAGATTATAAAATGTGGATGATTAATACCTTTTATATGCTTGAGTAAGTCTGTGATGACCTTAATTAGGTTGAAACTGCAACAAGATGGTCACAAAAAGATAAAGGAGAACAAAAATGGTAGTAAAAAGGAAACAATTTCAGACTTCAACATTCCCCACACCAAAGTTTTTGCATGTCCTCATGCATCAAAAAATTGAAATTGATTTCTTATTCTTCTTTAGTGTATAATCTCATAATCTTGTGAAAGCATATCCAAACTAATACTCTTCCTTCTCCTTTTGATGTTGAAGCTTTCCCTTGTTTTTTTCATTAGGATTTTACTCTGTAATCCCCTGATTCTATTTTTGAGAAATATATTAGTTGCTTTGAGTTTCTTCTTTTTATTCTACCAATGGAATATATGCAACAACATATTATCATTGTGAGTCCTTAATATTTCATTTTGTAAATTTGTTGCTTCTCATTCCTGTGTAAGATGTTTATTGAGAACTTCTAACTCATATATATCTTGCTTCAGAGTGTCCTCAATTATATACTCTTTAGGAGTATGATCTAACAGAGGGGTTTCATCAAATATATTCTCTTGATTTTGAGAGGAGGAGTTTACCTTTTGTTGTGTTCTTTGTTCTAGAGAATCCACATAATCTTAGATTTCTTACTATATTGGATCAATATCTGGTGTTTTCCTTATCAGGCTCAATGCTTGAGAAGGTGTCATGTAACCTTCTTCTTCTTCGAGATCAACCATTTCTGGAGATTGTACATTTAAGAGTTTGGAAATTCTCTTGCTCCTTATCATTTTTGTTTCTGATTCTTCAATGTTCTTGTTATTCTTCCTTTTGTTGGTTTATTCCTGTTTCTTCTTTTCCATCTCTTCATTTTCTTCAGGAATTTTAGTACTTGAAATGGATTTCTTTCATCTAACATTTTTTTCTACCATTTTTCTGTTTATATTTTTCCAAATATTGAGAAAGAGGAGTGTCATCTTCAAGTGGGTCTTCTAGTGCCTCTATTTCATTCTTCCCTGGATTTTCCTTTTTGTTTTCTTTTTTCATAGTTAGGGTTTGGAAGTGATATGTGTCGACTTCTTTTAACCCTTTTACTAGTTTCTTCCTCCCATGCTTCAACAAAGTGATCGCGGACTACAAAATCTTGCCAATTATCTTGATAATTTCTTAAAGTCTGATATACCACATTGGTCTTAGAGAACATTAATCATCATCATCATCATTGTCGTAGTCATTTTATTGAAATATATATATATAATTTAAATGTTTATGGTATCAATAAAAAATTAAGACACTTTAAAAATATAAATGACAACAAAATTTAAAGATTAAAATAATTTTTTAGATTAGATATGTAACTTGTTTTGATATTTAACTTTTATATTTTATTGAGTATTACACTTTTATTATAACTCTTATAAATATATAATTTATTAATTAAGTGTATTTCGTGTAAATACGAAATTAAATATATTAAATTGCGAAGATTAAAAAAACAAAAAACATAAACATATAAAAATGAAAAAATATTATTAAAAAAACAAGTCATATCAAAATTACGAAGATAAAGATAAAGAGATAACACTGGAAAATATTATTAAAAAAAAAAGTAGTGTTTTATATAAATTAAAACACTACTATGTCGTCCTCTCATAGCTAACTTAACCCTTATTGGTCTCTCCCTTGTTGTGAGCTTGACATTTAGAGACAACCTTTCATTGATGTAGGCAACCTGGATTTTTTTTTTTTAAGTGAGTAGGTTTTAGGGTTTAGTATTTTTTTGTATTTTTATTTTTTTATTAAGGATGTCTTTAAATCTCATGTGATTCTTTAATGAACTTTAAATAAATTTCAATAGAATTTTAGATGAATTTATTGAAATTATTCATAGAATTTTATATGATTTTTTTTTGAAATTATTCATAGAATTTTAGATGAATTTCTTGAAATTATTCATGTTTGTGTTTGTCTTGTGGCTTGAGATTTGTGAATCTCATGGAAAAAATAGCGAAAGATTGAAACTAATAAAATTTCAAATTTAATCAAATTCATGGAATAAATTACCCTATGAATGAAATTAGGAGAATTCAAATTCAATCAATTTTATTCACTGAACACCATGACTTTACATAAAACTGAGGGCAAGCCTCATAGCAACTCATCAAGATAGAAATACCCCTATCAAAGTGGAGCCCTCATAACCTTCTTAATTTTTGATCTTTTATAAGCTTTTGGCTTCTTTATTCTCTAATTCCATTTTATATCATAGACCAATTCAATCAGTTAAAAGCTCTAAGTTTACTTAAATTATGGATTAGTTATGTAATCTCTTTTTGTAAAATTTTGATGATGTACTTTCCAAGGAAAAACAACATGGAGCAATGCCAATATTCTAATTTCCGGGATAACAGACTAACACCTTAAAATATAATATTATGAAAAATGAGTAAAATGAAGATAAGCTTATTCTTATCATTGAATTATGGATGATGGCTCCCATTGGTAACTAAGCCATGTACCACAAAAAGTGTCGGTAAAAACCAAAATTTGATAATATGCTACTCACAACAAAGTCCAGGGTATGTAAAAGAAAGAAATAAAGAAAATTATTTTATCATCCATGAGGCTAAAGATAGCTTATGGCACAGATTGTTTCTTCATCTGCTTGATGTATTCGGCCCTTTTTCTGTGAAGCCTTGCAATAAATGCTCCCATCTTTTCGACAAACCCCTCGTTAAATAGATTATCACAAGAGCTAGCTACCATCATATCTGCATAACTTTCCCTGTTGTCTTTGAAGGTCTCACATTCTAAAATGAAATGCTTTTATGTTTCCACTTTTCCGGAACAATAAAAAATGCATACTCTTTCTTCCCACACTTTTTTTGGCCTTTTATAGTGCCCCGTTTCACAACGGAGTTGATGAGAATTAGTCCTTAACTGAGAAATAAGAATTTTGGCTCTCCAAGAGATATTGACCTCTGTGTATGCTTTTGGTTGATGACTATGAGTGGGATTAAACATTTCAATATAGTACTTTTTATTTCTTCCTAGCTCATTATCCCAAGTACGCTTGTGGAACTTATCCATAACAAAAGCTTTTATCTCTTTGTTGTTTATGGGACACATGTTCAAGCAAATACCCCATTTACTAAACCATTTGTTATTTTGCTGCATCCAAGTCTTTTTTCTGTTGCACAATATGTCATTAAAGACAACCTTAGGCTATCTACCCTCTTCCATTTGCTCATTTTTTTAAATACCTTATGAATCACGCCATAGCAATTGCTTCAATAAGAGCATCCTTTGTTTCACTTAACAAGATAGCATAAAGAACTTCACTTTTAATCTTGAATTTGTTTGTAATCAAATGCTTCTGAATTTTCTCAATTTGTTTCCACTCCATGTCGGATGTACTGCTGACCCATAGTTCACAACCATAGAAAATCACTGGAATCACTAGAAACCCAAAAAAACTTTGAGTGGTTTCCCAGTCCCATAACTCTGCCTCTCTACACCTATTTTGAAAAGCATAAAATGTTTTCCAACCCCCTAAAGTTGTTTTCTTTCTACAACCATCCCAGCTTAGATTTTTATTGAAGTCAATTCCAAGGTATTTGTAATCCGCAACTTCTTCCAAAGTGTTGCCTTCAAAGTAGAACTTATGCTGGTTATGTTTTCTTTTTTTAGAGAAAACCACTACTTTTGTTTTGCTGATATTGACTTGCATCCCCACACTTCTACAAAAATTCTCAAGGGATAGTAAGTGCTCTTGCAAACCAAGAGACGATTTAACAATCAGAATAGGGTCATCTGCATACAAAAGAAGCCTTATAACAAACTTGCCCAAATAGATACCATCACCCCCTTGTGAATTTAACCACTCCTCAAGCTTGTCAATATATTAAACCAAAAAGGGTAGAAGACAGTGGGTAACCTTGATTGACCCCGATATCGCTTCTAAAACTTTCAGAAATGCTTGCTGGAGTTCTAATTTTGACTTTCACCTCTTCGTACAACCTATGCACAACTGCTCTCAAATGTTTAGGAACAACAAGTTCCTCCATTTTGTGCCAAAGCTTATCCCTAGGAATCATGTCAAATGCTTTTATGAAATCAACAAAGCAACAAAAGACTTCTTCCTTTTTGTCCCAAACTTTTTCAACGATGTGCCTTAAAGTTATGCAATGATCAACTATGGAATGTTTAGGTCTAAAACTTGCTTCCCTTTAGCACACTTATCTCTTTCTTCTGCCCACTTGCGAATTTTATTTTATTGCATGCTTTTAAATAACTTTGCAAACAAAGATTTTATCATTATGGTCTTATAATTGGAGGGATTATTGACGTCACCGCTCTTGAAAAGAGGTATTGCCAGACTAGTTGTTCAATCTGTGGGGAGCCCCTGTTGTATGATGTTGTTGAAAATTTTTGTAATGTGAGGTGCAAGAATCTTTCAGCCCCACTTTAGATATTCTGCTTGGAGTTCAACTAAGTCTTTTGCTTTTCCAACACCCAACTTCTTGATACTCATCTCTACCTCTTGCACCGTGAAGAGTTCAGTATCAATGTTGACCAAGGGGGGAGGGTCAACCTTGGGATCCTACTCATAGAGTTGTCTTACATAGTCAAACCATTTAGAAGTTGAAATACTATTTCCAATTTGTATCTTTGTCAGTTGGAGCTCCTTCCAAAATAATTTGGTATTATTTTTCCCAAGGAAGATTAGTTCTTCCCTCCTTGAAACCATGAAATCGACATTTTTCTTGCTTAATCACTGCTTGTAAGCTTTGAGCTTTATGTTATCCTTGTTTGACTCTTTCCACATTCTCCTTGCCTTTTTGCATTCATCATCAAACCAAACATTAACTGGAAAGCAATTTGTTTCATTCTTCTTAATTTTTTATCTTTTGCACTCTGCAAGTGTGCATTGAATTAAATGTGTTAATTAATGACTATGAAGGTCGTGAATTGTGATTTTCTCCTTTTTGAAGAGCCTCTCTAGCGTCATTTTGAAGGAATTACAATTTTTTGGAGTCAAAAGAATTCTACCCTTTGGGAGATTTTGTTGGACATGCTAGATTTTTTACTTTAATTGTTTCTTTCCAATCCAAGAGAAACTTAAATAAATTGGCTTGTGATCTGATTTTAAGTCCCAAAACTGATCTTCAATCAAAACTTCCTTTATTTTCTCACACAAACCATGCGAGCAAATTACATAATCTACTACACTTTCTCCATTGTAAGTATTGCAAGTGAAATTACCGAACTTTGCCCATCTAGTCAAGCCATTACAAATAACTAAATCAAATGCCTCACATAGAGTAAGCAATTGTTCACTAAAGAGATTGTAGCGATTGTCCTCTTAAATTCTATAGATAGTGTTCATAAATTGATTGAGATCATGTTAGAAGTAATGCTTCCATGTGTTCTGTAGTTGTCAGTGTGAGTCCCTACATGTCAATCTAAAAGATGTTGATTCCTATGCAATGAGTTGGAACCCTCATCTAGATGTCTCTCTATTCTCTATTTTCTATGAAGCCACACATGTGAAAAGCAAGAGGCTTCTTGCGTATAAAACTTTGGGAATGGCATAAAGCGAAAACGGGAATGTGAAAAAAGACTTTGGGAATGGCAGAAAGCGAAAACGGGAATGTGAAATGGAGGGCCGTTCAGGGCAGCCTTAAATGGGAAGGGCTGCTTGAGACGCTGGACAATGATGTGAGAAGCCATACACATATATGGAGACCTCACGCAGGCCACCTACGATGCCTTCAACAATGATCCCCACTCCAAGTCCTGTGGCAGCAGTAGGTATGGCAAGAACCATTTCTTCCACAAAGTTTCACTCGCCATAGGGGACAATGGTTGGGACTACCAAGTCACTCATTTCCTCTACGCCACGTCATGCATTGAGCTCCCTTAAGCCTTCATTCTCAAGTCTTTGTCCAGGGAGGCCTGGAGATGAGAATCCAACTAGATCGACTACGTGGTCGTGGCCACGGACCGAGGGAAGCAAAGGCTCGGGAGCCATGAAATCGTGGTCACTTGGAGAGGAACAATAGGTGATCTAGAGTGGTCCGATGTATTCAATCCCATGCTCGTCTCCATCGCCTCCATCAACAACTACACGACGGCAACGACTACGACAGCAACCAATAAATCCTATGCTATTGGGTATTTAATGTCTGTAAGATAGTATCCGACAGTACTATAAAATGAATAGCCGCCATCCACCATACATAAAACCATGCTATGCATCCGGAGGCCCATCTCAGATGTGACGACCTATGCATGCATGTTGCGGATTTGAATTTATATTTACCGCTTGAAATTTGAAATTATATTTACTGCTCAGCCAATGTTTCTTGCGGTGAATGTTTTCTTGCAACTTCTAGTTATTTGCGAGACATCAAAATGGCTTAAGGTTCCGCAGCAGGTCGAGTCCAGCGGGTATCTGACCACTGAGTCTGTTACGATTCGAGCCATGCGCGCCAGAGTGTGAAGGTATTTCACCTGTGAATCTGTTGATGAATAGAATGAGCTTTGCCAGGCTACGTTCCGCACAGAAACCGTGCGGAATCGGCCCTACCAGACAGTTGCCCCAGGCGTCCAGGGAATTGAGCTTTTGGTTTTTGCCAAGCTTCCACGGGAGTGTAAAACATATGTTCCAGATCATCAGTGTTTGCAGCTGCCTTCACATTTTGCGGTGCAAATAGCGTTCATCCAGGTCCATGGTTTTATCGGCAGATCTCTGATACCCCACCTTGGGCTTCCCGCTCGGCCCCATCAACAACATTACTCTCTTCATAAGTGCTGTGCAGCGCATGAAACCACTATAACATAAACGTGGACACTCGTGTATTTCTTTTTCTCTACAAACCATTGTAACATAAACGTGGACATTTATGTATTTCTTTTTCTCTACAAACCACGCATTTCTCAAGTGGTTTGCAGCACAACATAAAACCACTGTAACATAAACGTGGACATTTCTTTATCTGTATACATTGGGACTGTTCCATGCCGCAAGAAGATGCCCACCATCACCCAATTTTATCTTTGGGATTTAGTGTAAAAAATGAATAAACATACACTCCAATGTAGCTACAACTAGCATACTCTCGTCTGAAACGGACGAACCGAAAGTCAAAAGCGAACCAGGGTTAACACCTCATATTTAGGACCCAGAAGGCAAAGAGGTTGGGATCTATTAAGCCTCTCAGTGAAGTCAAAAAGTGAATTGGGGATGACACTTCACATCCGGGACTGAGAAAGAAAGGAGGTTGTGATATATTTAGCGTGTGACAAGATATAGGACTCAATTGTCCTAAATGGAGTAGTGGTACCTGGGTTGCAGAGTTCTAAAGAGACTAGGGGTTAATTTCTTTAAATTCGAATAATATTTTTGTATTTTATTTAAAACTATGTTATAAATTTAATTATATATATATTTTTGTTAATTTGGTTTGAAATATGTTAGAAGTTCATTGTAATGGCATGTTTCCATAGTGTAATTTTGAAAAATTGTTTATAGTTTTTCTTAGAATATTGAATCATTTTATATTAAAAAAAATGCAATTTAAATAATGAAAAATCATAATTTCACAAAAAAAAATTATGTCATCAAATTATTTTGAAAAATGCAAAACATAAAATAGCTAAATTATATGCATTAAAAAAAACTCCAACACTAAATTAGACATTATTATCAAAATGTTCAATACTCTAATTATTGTAAATATTAAAACAATTTTACACTTGCAGTGTATTATTATATTATTACCATGGTGAATGGGTAACTCATTGGAGTAAGGTGGGCTAAGGCCAAGATCAAACCTAGTTCGTGCTACTATAACACCAAGAGTATATCCAACAACCTTGAAGCAAGAAATACTGAAATTTATGACTTTTGAGTAATCCTAACGCTGGATAAGTTTAGATATGGATTGCTGGGAATATTTCATTTTTTCAATTTGAATTTGGTTCATGGTTACTCCTTGAAAGGTGTTTACAGAGCAATCAACCAATCTGGTCATGGTCTTCTCATTATGTATTTGCAATTTTGTTTTTCCTTTTTATAGTCTAGGTGTGACCACCTATTGAAAGTGAGCTTTCTAGAGGGATTTTCTCTAATATCTCCTGTTTGTATCCCAAATTTGTTCCCATTAACTATCTTGACTTAGATCTACTTGAGATTTGATTCCACAAGGTTGTATTTGAATAGGATTTTCCTTGTTTTGCAATTTTGTTTTATTTTTCAAGGTTGCTCCTTATTTCAATCTCCTTCACTAGCACTTGTTTCTTTTGTCTATTATAACAATGTAAAATTGGATCTTAGGGGTATGACTAAGTATTTTCAAGCTATTTTCTTGTTTGGATCCTAGATAATTTTCTTTTTCTTTTAATCTTCTCGAGTCTTATTCTTCTTCTAGGGTTTGTTTTATTTCCTTTGTAGATCATTGTGACCGCATGCTTTTTTATTTTTTAAATTGAACTACAGATCTCAAACTTACTTTGCACTTACATCTGTTATTTCTCTGTTTGTGATAAAACTATTTTCTATGATTCTCTTTCACATATCCAAGTTTTGATCTTTTGAGTGCTTGGTGCACTTTCGTTGGTTATTGTTTGAAATATTCTTTTTGTGTTTGTTTCTAAGTTTCTTTTTGGATCATATTTCTTTGTGAATCTAGTTTATTTTAGAAAATATATTGAGAGTGAATGTAAGTTTATTTGTTATTTGGAAAAGGGAAAGAGACTACCTACCCTTCTTTAGTTAGCTTTCACCAAAAGAGAAAGTGAAAAATTGCATTTCATGTAGCTTGCATTAAAATTGGTCTTATTTAAATACATATAATCACGGTTTCGCTCCATTACTCTTGAGTAATAATATCCACTACAATTAGCACTTAATAAATTTGATTTGACATTTTTTATTTTGAATAGAATGAGCCTATAATATGATTGAAAAAACCCATTTGTAAGTGGATGTTTTGAGTCCAAAACAACACCCATCATCAACACACCAACCCTAACTTAGGGTTTTAGGGCCTTGAAATAAGAAGTTAGGTTAACTTTCCAAGGATACGAAAATAAACAATAAGACCTTGAGTTACGGAGTGGAAATCCATTCACAATTGCATGTTTTGTGGGAATCCCTACATAAGGTTCAATCATGAGGTCACATTGGGGTGAGTGGAGTGATTTATCTCGCTTCACTTGATCTTGGTCGCATGGTATGCATGTAGTTGGGGGATCTCCTTAAGAGGCATATAGCTCAATTAGAGAAATATCTCTAGATATTTCGGGCTAAATACCCTGCGTTTGCATGTGGATCTGACATAAGACTATTCCCCTAGGTAAGATGGCTATAAGTGGTAACCATAGTGGCCATAATATTAAGGACCTTACACAAGTGAGAACAAGGCGGACATCCTTGTTATACCTAAGGCATACATTGGTCAGAACTCACTCAATCCTCCTGGGGGGTACCCCATGCCTAATTAGGGTACTTGTGTCGGTTGTAAGAGTCATTAATTAGGATGCCAATGTAATTGTCCCGACCATATATTCACAGTTGAATTGGCTCTAATCGACCAAGCTCCAACTGTGGGAAGATCCATTTGATCTCTTTGTTTGTGTGCTTGGTCCATAAATTTGATATTGTGTGATGTTTGGTATGATTCTTGTTGGCCATAAGGGTGTCTTAGATTAGCTAAGTTAAATAAAAAATATATTCAATGTGGTTGACCAAACCATTCAACATTCTCGAAGAATTTTAAACTTTTCTCCAAAAGAGGAAGCTCCACCACCTATGAGGAATAATATATCTAGGGAAATGATGGACTTAGACCACTGTCAATTCGGAGGGGATAATCTTGCCTCAGAAGAAGACTTAGTTATTGTTGAGGTTATTGTTGGAAATCCATTACCACACGTCAACCTAGCTTTGTGCAACCCTTTTGGCCCTTTACTTGTGTAGTTGAGATATTTTTTTTCTGAACCCTTCCCTTTGTTCTCTCATCCTATGTCTGGTGAGAGTGGTGCACCTACCATGGGGGAGATTGGTCCCGTCATGTTCAACTTCGGGAGTATATTTTATCATGTATACATTACCACTAATTAGCATGGTAGGTCCCACTTCTCCTACATTGATAACACCTCTGTCCTCTTCATTGGGCATTCCACTAGTTTCTTTGGTAATCCCTACAAATTTTCCAAGTTTTTCTCTATTTCTACCTTCTTCTAGCTTTGTGTTTGGAATGAAGGAAAACTAGAGTCAACCAATGGGATTCAAGGTGTTTCCACCTAGCTCACTTATTCCAATAGTTTGTTTACGTGATATGGGTATTTTTTCTTTAGGAAACATATAGGGGGGTCCATGTTTACTTCAAGCTAGTCTAGGGCCATTAATATTTTTGGAGGAACATCTCAGCCTTTAGGTATTTCTATGATAGGTAGAGAACCTTTTTCTAGGTGTTTTCTTTCCTTCAAATGTGCTAGTTTACCTGGGACCCTTAACCCAAGTAGTACCAATATTCCAACGAATCCATATCCTTATGGAAATGATTTTACAAAACAATATCCCTCTTCTAGTGTTGGTTATAATTCCATGAGTAGTCACACCTTTGGATGTATCGTCGTCCCTGAGGGCATCCCTTTTAGATGACAAGATCCTTTCACCACGTCCATTGGACTAGAAGTTTAATATCCTAAGGGAAAATATACCTTTGGTCCATCTTCTTCCACCATTAACTATGTTATGTTGGGGGGGGGGGTGTGGTGGGGCCGGGCACAAGGTCCATCAAGGGGCATGTTTTTACCTCTTGTTCCATTCAATCAACATTAACTTCCATTAATAGCATCACTTGATTTCCTAGACTTGAACAAACTCATAAATCACCCCATATGGTATGATCTTAGGTGACCAACAATTCCTACCAAGTTACCTCCTAATATTCCTAAATTTGAAGGATGTCTAGGAGAAAACCAAACCACACCTATTACCACCTACCATTTATGGTATTATTCAAATTTCTTGGTGGATGATTCTATACAGTTGCATATTTTCCAATAAACCCTGACCAATTATGTTTCCAAATGGTACATTGAACTCAATAAGACATCATATAGTGCCTATGTTTCCATGGCCCAAACCTTTTTGAATCATTTCCAACAACCTTCACAGAAACAACTCAAGACTAACCTTCTATCCACATTTTAAAAAGATACCTCTAATCACATTTTTTTATCATATCCATGAGTGGAGGAGATGAAAGAGGTTAGTAAGGACCAAGCTTCTTAATCAATTCCTTAAATATTGGTTTACCTAATCCTTTCTTCCACCTATAGCTAACGATGTTTCCATGACTGTGGCAACTACAAAGGAGCAGGCCATTCTACGTGATCAACACCTTGATTTAATTTATTCTAAATTAGGGAATTTATATGATGTCATTCCTAATGCTCCTTGACTTTCGTCTAATATACCACAACCCAAACTAGGATCACATTTTGATGGTGTCATCGATTCCATTTATTTTGATCTTCACATCCTAAGCCCTAGTAACAATTCTAAATTTTAAATAATCATTGTCTTCTAAGAAAAATATCAAGGTTCATATGGTGTATTCCACAGCACCAACAAATCCTCAACAACCTAGTGGGAAAAATAAAAAGAACAAACAAAAGAATAATTCTCAACCTGCTCATGAGACTACAGAAACTAACCTAATGATGGTGGGGGAACAGCTAAGAAACATTGTAAGTTTAAATTTCCTTGTAAAATTTTTCAGGATGATCCCTGAGTTCCCATGTATGGATGATATTTATCATCTTCTTATGCCATAGGAAGCCACCTAGCAACTGGCTATGTTGACTCATCCATTCCTTGTCAAGAAAGACAACAAATGGTGTTCAATGAGCAAATTAACTTGTCTATGAGTGCTAGATATTATGGAAATCCAAAGTTAAGTTATACCTTTAAGGAATTAGGCACCCCTATTGTGCTCAAAGGACCTCTAAGTTACCCTAATTTAATGAAGAAACTGTGGTTGAGGACCCGTTCCCTAATGAATCATTATTACTCATTATCTCTTATGATCAATGGTATGGAGATGTTATACTTTATCTCCAAACTCAATGTTTTTAGTCTGAATTATCTCACAGTGAACATCAATGTATATGCCACTGGGCTAGGCACTATGTCATTATCATGAATATCCTTCATCGTCATGGACTTGATATAATATTTCATCAACATCTAACTCATTAAGAGGCATAAAAAAATATTTTAATGCCAAAGCTTGTGGTATTCACATATCTAGGCATGCCATTGCTTAGAAAATCTTGCACGCTGGTTATTTTTGGCTATTGATTTTTAAAAATTGTGTTCATATTGTCCATAAATGCCACCTAAGTCAAATATTTTCTAATAATATGTGTGCACACCCTACTCCACTTCACCTTGTGGTTGCTATCATTATTTTTTCTAAATGGGGGATTGATTTTACGCAACGAAACCCCACCTTAGCCCGAGGACGTTGTTACCTCATTATAGAAATATATTACTTCACTAAGTGGGATAAGGCTATGCCAACCTTCTTTAATGATGGCACCTCCGTGACACTATTTGTGTTCAAACATATCATTGCTAGGTTTGGAGTACCAAAAAAAATTGTCACTAATCATGGTGCACATTTTTAGAATCATATGATGTGGGAGTTAGCTTCCAAGTTGGGTTTCACCATGAAATCTCAACCCCTATTATCACCAAGCTAACATACAAGTGGAGGTCATATATCATGTCTTGAGAACCATGTTGCATAGGATTGTAGGATAATATAAGTCAAATTGGAATCTTATGCTTTTCTCTGCAATTTGGGCATACCAAACCATGGTAAAAAACTCCATGGGTTTCACTCCTTTCTAGTTGGTTTACGAAGTGGAGGTTGTTCTTCGATTTGAATGTGAAATTACATCTCTTAAACTAGCCATTTAATTTCTACCTGACACTTGTGCTAAAGAAGAATTTATGTTACACTTATCACATTTTTATGAATAATGTCTTTATGTTTCGATAGCTAACAAAACTCATAAAAACCACGTCAAAGTTCAATATGATAAATATGTTCGACCTCATATTTTTGTGGAAGGTGATCTAGTTCTGATTTATGATCAGGTTCATGGAAGGTTAGGGGAAGGGAAATTAGAACCTATTTATCATGGTACATATGTTGTTAAACAAACTCTTAAGCAGGGAAAATTTTAAGGATGGGAATTTATCTTAAAGTTTAGCAGCATTGGCGAATCTTAGTAGTTCCTAATATGCAAATTGCAAAATGTTTGACAATATTTTTTGTAAAAATACTTAGATCAATAATAATTTTATAATATTCTATATATAATTTTGGCGATTTTTTAGGTAAAATAATATTATGCTATAAAATTTGGGCGAATAACTTTTAGAAAAAAAAAACTAGAAATTGACGAATCTTTTTATTGGAAAAAGCATGGAAAATTAGCCTACTTGTGAATATTAGCCCCTAAAATTTTCCCTTCTCTCAAGAAAGGGGCCTATGAGTTGGTTGACCAAGATGGAAATTCACTGTGAGAGTCACGTAATGAGCTATATGTCAAAAAATACTATGCATAACTTTTTGCATGTTTTTAAATAGTGTGCATAGAATGTGTGTGATGTATTTTTCTGTTTTTCTGGTTTTGTATATCTTAACAATTTCCTTGTGTAATTATTTCCACATGTTTCTTTATGGGTAGATGTCAAGACCCTCTCCTATTTATGTAGCCTTTGCAAATAATGTCAATTGTAGTATTCGAAACATAGAATTTTTTCTGTGGGTCCTATTTCACCCACCAATGAGCTCATGCATTTAGGGGGGTTTTTCTTCACCTAGTCACCAATAATGTGGCAGAGTATAACATCATCATTGAGATCTTAACAGAGACCATTTCTCTTGGAATTTACCACTTGGTTTTCCAACTTGACTCGCAACTTGTAATGTCTCAGCAGATTTGTGTTTACTCTGTAACCAACCCTAAATTATTTAGATACTACTTGAGGATAAATCTCTTGGAATGGATTTTTCTCTACATTTCATGTTTCCACATTCCTAGAGACTGTAATACATTTGTTGATTCAGTAGCTAACTATGTGTTGAATTGGAATTTTCCACATTCACTATAAATCCATGCATAACATACATATAAAAACTATATCACTAAAAACATCATTAGAACAAAACACCATCAAAACTGTGATACATATATCATTAAGTCAAAACCAAAATTTTACATCATAAATATCCCACGAGTACATTGGTCAAAATAGGGCATATAAGGCCCATGCAACTAAGACAATACATATGAAAGTCAAAAATCCATCCTATGAATGCCACTCTATGAAGCTTATTGTTCTCATGTTGGTGGTAGCACAATACAACATGTGCAACACATTACGGGAGGCCTCAATGACGATTGGATTGTACCCGCACGATTTACCTTTGTAGGTTTGGAGGTATCTCACACATTGAAGAGGTGAATTATTAAAGGAAAAATAATACCAAGGTCATGGGACATGTATTCCAAGTTGAATGTTGGGTAAAACATCATAGTAGGTGTCACTTTCAGCTTATTATGGCTAAGGAAATCGGAAAAGGCATTGGCAAAGGCAAAGAAGCATTAATTGACATTTATTCATGAGAATAAAGGAAAAAAGGAGAAAATGAAGATGAAGGGTCAAAGATTTGCATGAGAGGGAAATTGAAGGAAAAAAAGAGGAAATGGAAGGAAATAGAAGCCTCAATGATAAAAGGGTTTTTGAGGATCAGTTCACAACTTTTTGTCAATTTTTAGCTTGGGCTAAGTGAAAAAGAGAGAGAAGAGCACCAAGAGGAGAAATAAAGCAAGCAAACAAGGAAAACAAATGAAGGACAAGGAAATAAATGGACAAATTAAGGTCCTTGTTCAACGAATCTTCTCTTGTCGACTTCAACTCATTATCCCGCAGCTTGATCTAGGAACTAGTAGTACCTTGGAGCTTATAAACTTTAGTGACATGCTTCCTAGTGATTAACAGTGGATTTACCTCAATGAATCCTAATAAGTTGAGTCCGCAAGTATTTGATGCAAACTCATTTATTCACACTTAGTGGATTGTGCTAGGTACCTTGGCACCCATTCTCAACATTGGTGGGTCCCCTCGTGTTTGTTAACAATATTACCTTAATGACTAGTAATCATATAATTTCTACCATGATTGACATCAACTCATTTATTTTCATGATATATATTCATATCACTGGGGATGTGTAGAAGACCTTGGGATAGGGACTTCTCACTCTTATATGACACCCTTCATAGCTGAGTGGGAGATATGTATCATTTTGTGTACTTTGAGGACTACTCCTAGGAACTTCTGTTATAAGTGTCCATAATCCTACTAATGTATAATGTGACATAGATCTGCATTGTATTTTTTGGTGCCTCTAATCTTCAGTTTTTCACATGGATCCACTGTGTATTCCTCATGGCCATGTCTTAGCATTTCATACATCTACAATGTATAGTTGGCGACCATGTTTAATTTATCTTTATGTCAAGTATGAGTATGCTCGACTTCGAGATGATAGAATCAAGGTTGAGACTTGAGTATCGAAGTTGATCCAATTTAGTTCTTTGGTCCTGGTTCCTTCCTTCCATTTTGAGCTTCATATTTTTGTAATGCATTTTAAGAATTATTTTCTCTTATAAACTCATGCATTAGGGGGGCATTTTTTATGCCCTGTTTTTCCTAGCTTGAATTAGTAAGAGAGACCAATGCCCATTGTTGGACTTGCTAACCCTAATGCACACATTATCCTCTCTAATTAAACCTTTTAGTAGGATAGTCATTGTGATTCAATGCACAACATAATTTCTCATTTTCTTTGTACTAGGAGTGACCATGGTCAAAGCTTCTAAAGTATGTAATTCTTGAGGAGATCCGCTCGACCTGCTTGTCCATGAGTTGGCTAGGGAGTTATTATTGTAGAAGTTTCCTAACTTCTCAAGCCTTACATGTCTAGATACATTCTCCCAGAGGATACAAAAAACTTATGTAATTCGACCCTATCTATAGGAGAAGAGTTAGATCATGTGAGATTGAGTTAGTTCCAGATAGTCAGAGTTAGAACGATTAGGAGAGAGCTCAATTATACTTCTATTTGGCATGAGATTATTCCTGATCTAGGAAGTGGCCAAGTTGAAGGATGAGGAGGAGCAATAAGATGCTAAAGGTATAATGTGTATCTTTCATTGATTAATAAGAGAATTTATGAGTTTCCCTTCATATGTTTTGTGTATTTTTAAGATATATATTGATTTGATTATGGTTTCTACATGCTAATCTACTATATATAGAGGGAAAACATTATTTGTTTGCCAATGCCGATGTGTAGGGGCTTGAATCAAAGCGAATAGAAGCAAGGCCTTTGTGTGAAGCTAAAATATCTAGAAATGACTTCAAGTTCCACAACCTTCACCAACATGCAAGGGATCAGGTATGCATTCTATGTCTTTTTAAATAGAATGTTTATGTATGTGCTTGCCTTACATCATGGGAATTCGTACACTTTACCCCACATCATTTGATAGATTTAGGGAAATATCTTTGGAGCAACAACTTCTTGTCTCATGGAAATTTCCTGGTATAACACAACTTCGTTGTTGTGCGCAAACAAGGTCTTAAATAGTGGTATGATAAGTGCCTTGGAACTTACTGCCAAGCTCTTTATGACGAGAAATTGTGACCAATACCTTGACAATTCACTTCCTGTTGACCACCAATGCTCCCTCTTGATCTTTCGATTTGGGTTTTTGGCATCATTCCGATGAGGGGCCCCTGTGTTGCATTTGTTTGAGAAATCATTGGTATCGTAGGGTGGACAATGGCATTCATGAATTTAGTACAAAGCAAGGCAGGGTCACAACCAATCACATATTGCCACTTAGCTAGTTGGTAAACCATGATGGTTTCCACTATGGAGTGTGTTGCCCTGTTAAATTTCAGATAATTGGGTTGCTTCCTATCATTGATCTTCCCAAGTAGCCTGATCCAACAACACTTGGCCTTCTTGGCAGTTTCAATCTATGGGGAAATCCCTCTTGAGCTTGTCTTACCTGTTACGTGGCCCTTGATCCCTCAAGAGCTTGTATGGCCTCACTTTAAACTCAATTTTCTCCTCTTTCCCTCGAAGTTAGGAAAAGTGCCATATATTGTTGGAAAGGTCACTAAGTAGGTTAGAAAACTGTGTACTTTTCATTCTTAGTTGGCCTAAGAAACTAAAGAAGAAAGACCTTCAAAGATGGACTACACAAATGTGCAACTTCATCCATGCCATCAAGCTAAACAACTTACACTCAACACACAATGACATCAATGAAAACATGCTGAACAAGCCCCCCCTAAACTTGACAACACTTGACATCATGATAACACATACTCAACAAACTGACAACACACTGAACACTCTCATGGACCATGCACTTGTATATGTTTTGTGATTTTGTTGTGCTAGATACATTTTGCATAATATAAATTTCATTGTTACTATTTAGAAAAAAAGTTGCATATTAATTCTATATTTAAGTAACATACTTTAATTATTAAAAGTATGTGATTTATTATAATGAAGTATACCCCAAATATACTCAACCTTTTTTCTTTGAGAAATGTTTGAGTAGAATATTCTAGTGTCCTCCTTGGTCTCTTGTGAGACTCTTAAGCCATAAATTTATGTATATCTTACATGTCGTGATAAGGCTCAAGGAGTAGGTCCCCCCATCCTCTTGGAGTGTGGGCCTCTTCTGAGGCTCTTAAGTCATAAATTTTTGTATATCTTGCCTGTTGTGATTAGGCTCAAGAAGGAGTAGAGAACCCACCCAAGTGGAATCTCTACTCTAAAGTCATAAATTTCAGTGTTTCTTGCTTCAAGGTTGTTGGATATACTCTTGGTGTTATAGTAGCACCAACTAGGTTTGATCTTGGCCTTAGCCCACCTTACTCCAATGAGTTACCCATTCACCATGGTAATAATATAATAATACACTGCAAGCGTAAAATTGTTTTAATGTTTACAATAATTAGACTATTGAACATTTTGATAATAATGTTTAATTTAGTGTTGAAGTTTTTTTTAATGCATATAATTTAGCTATTTTATGTTTTTCATTTTTCAAAATAATTTGATGATATAATTTGTTTTTGTAAGATTATGACTTTTCATTATTTAAATTACATTTTTTAATATAAATTGATTCAATGTTCTAAAAAAACTATAAAACAATTTTTCTAAATTACACTATTGAAACATGCCATTACAATAAACTTTTTCAAACTAAATTAACAAATAAATATAAAAAACTAAACATATATAGATGTATACTAAAAAATGGGACACACATCTAATTCTTTTAAATTTATAACATAGTTTTAAATAAAATACAAAAATATTATTAGAATTTAAAGAAATTAACTCCTAGTCTCTTTAGAACTCTGCAATCCAGGAACTAGGAACTGCTACTCTTTAGGACAATGGAGTCCTCTATATTGTCAGAGGCTAAATATATCACAACCTCCTTTCTTTCTCAGTCCCGGATGTGAAGTGTCATCCCCAATTCACTTTTTGACTTTCCCGAGAGGCTTAATATATCCCAACCTCTTTGTCTTCTAGGTCCTAAATATGAGGGGTCAACCCTGGTTCTCTTTTGACTTTCCCTTCGTCCATTTCAGACAAGAGTATGCTAGTTGTAGCTACATTGAAGTGTATGTTTATCCATTTTTTACACTAAATCCCAAAGATAAAATTGGGTGATGGTGTGCATCTTCTTGCGGCATGGAACAGTCCCAATGTATACAGATAAATAAATGTCCACGTTTATGTTACAGTGGTTTTATGTTGTGCTGCAAACCACTTGAGAAATGCGTGGTTTGTAGAGAAAAAAAAATACATAAATGTCCACGTTTATGTTACAATGGTTTGTAGAGAAAAAGAATTACACGAGTGTCCACGTTTATGTTACAGTGGTTTCATGGGCTGCACAGCACTTATGGAGAGAGTAATGTTGTTGATGGGGCCGAGCGGGAAGCCCAAGGTGTGGTATCAGAGATCTGGCGATAAAACCATGGACCTGGACGAACGCTATTTGCACCGCAAAATGTGAAGGCGGGTGCAAACACTGATGATCTGGAACATATGTTTTACACTCCCGCGGAAGCTTGGCAAAAACCAAAAGCTCATTTCCCTGGACGCCTCGGGCAACCGTCTGGTAGGGCCGATTCCGCGGGGTCTCTGTGCGGAACGTAGCCTGGCAAAGCTCATTCTATTCATCAACAGATTCACAGGTGAAATACCTTCGGGCTCTCACTCGTTGCCCGACACTCTGGCGCGCACGGCTCGAATCGTAACAGACTCAGTGGTCAGATACCCACTGGGCTCGACCTGCTGCGGAACCTTAAGCCATTTCGATGTCTCGCAAATAACCAGCAGCTGCAAGAAAACATTGGCTGAGCGGTAAATATAATTTCAAATTTCAAGCGGTAAATATAAATTCAAATCGGTAACATGCATGCATAGGTCGTCACATCTCAGATGGGCCTCCCGATGCATAGCATGGTTTTATGTATGGTGGATGGTGGCTATCCATTTCGTATTACTGTCAGATATTGTCTTACAGAGATTAAATACCCAATAGATTAGGATTTATTGGTTGCCAACATGCATGCATAGGTCGTCACATCTCATATGGGCCTCCCGATGCATAGCACAGTTTTATGTATGGTCGATGGTGGCTATCCATTTCGTAGTACTGTCAGATACTGCCTTACAGACATTAAATACCCAATAGCTTAGGATTTATTGGTTGCCATGTGAGGGTTGCCGCCGAGTCACCGACCATATATTCCTGGATCGTTTAGAAGATATGGTGACCACAGATATGTGGGGCCCAATCTTTATGCAAAAGCAACTGCATCCACTAACCCGAGACATGATAAGTTAATTTATTAAGCAATACAGGTGGCATCCATCCACATAAGAAGCAAGTTGGAGTCGACGTCCATCGCTGTAAATTAAAGCAGCAGCAAGTGGGCCTCTGAGTGTCTGACGTCCATGGTTGGCACTAATACGGCCGTCTTAGCAGCGGTGCACCCTTCTCCTTTGCGGGCCCTACGCGGTGGCCACGGACTGACTTGTGGTGGAATACACTGTAGGACCATTTGCAAGCTTCTAATTTTAGTGGTTCATTTCTTGTCCTTTCATCTAGATGATAATTGCATGGAAACTTAGGTAAAGTATGACACCTAACAGTTGTATAGTATGGCCCATTAATACTAGATTCCGTGGAAGATTGACAATATGTCGGAGGAAATATTTATAGTGGTAGGGATCACCTTATGTTTATACCTTTCAAAATCACCACTGCAGTCAAAATTTTGGCATGAATGATGTGGAAGATGGAAGAAAGCATCAAATTGGTCCCGTCTCTATAAAGTTTGCGGTTTCATTTTCTTTATCCAAAAGAATTTGAGTGCCAATATATGTGGTATATTTGCCTATAATTGCTTTATCCAAAACAATTTGAGTGCCAATATATATGGTATATTTGCCTATAATTATGCTAAGTTTGTGGACGATATTGACAAACATGAAATGACTGTGGGAAAAGGGGAGGTCCCTTCCTATGAAAGTTGAACCTTTCCTAGCTTGTGTTATAGAGTTATATTTATAAATGTATTTTAAAAATTTTGAATTCATATTTTTAATTTCAAAAGATATTTGAACT
>APFE030678302.1:0-15588 GCA_000404065.3 Pinus taeda
ATGCAAGATGAAGACCCATTGCTTTTGAAAGTCGTCCAATCAAGGGAAAGTTTTTACACAAAGCTATTTATGAGAAGGAAATGTTGGCAATACTACATGCACTTAAGAAATGACGACCCTACCTAATGGGAAGACACTTAAAGGTAAAAATGTATCATGATAGTATTAAATACTTTTTAGAACAAGGATTATCCTTTGAAGAGCAACAAAAATGGGTCACAAAGATGTTGGGTTATGACTTTGAAATCATCTACAAAAAAGGGATGAAAAATATTGTGGCAGATGCACTCTCAAGAAAGGATGAGGATGTGGAAGCATCATTGTGTTCCATTTCTAATATCCAACCAGATTGGATAAACGAAGGAAGGGAGGAATGGAGGAATGACAAAGAAGTGTGGGGACTCATTTGAAAGTTACAACAAGATTCCAGTACATCTGATACATTTAGCTGGAAAAATGATTCATTATGGTACAAAGATCGTTTATACCTATGTAAGAATTCAAAACTCTAACAAAGGAATTTTATGCAATTGCACACTTCTCCCTTTGGAGGGCACTCAAGATATTTAAAAACTTACCACAAGGTTAAGAAGGAATTTTTTGGGATGGCCTTAAATCAGAGATTCAAAAGTTTGTGGGGGAATGTTTCGTTTTCCAACAAAATAAAGTTGAAACAATTAAGACTCTAGGTCTATTACAACCTTTATTCATTCCAAGCCAACGTTGGGAGGAGGTTTCAATGGATTTTATCACAGGTTGACCCAAGTCCGAAAGAAAGAGTTTCATCATGGTGGTAGTTGATAGACTTACCAAGTATGCACACTTTTGTGCATTATCACATCCATTTAAAGCCAATATATTTTCTATTGCATTTATGGAAACAATTCAAAAGCTACATGGAAACCCAAATTTTATTATAAGCGACAGAGATCCCATTTTCACCGGAAATTTTTGGACCGAATTATTTTCTTGTGTCGGTACTCAGTTAGCTCATAGCTCTTCTTATCATCCTAAATCTACTGGGCAAACTGAGATAGTAAACAAATGTTTGGAAGGATATCTTCGTTGCTTTGTATTTGATAAACAGACACAATGGGTCAAATGGTTGCCTCTGGCTAAATGGTGGTATAACACTTCCTTCCATACTGCAAGCAAAAATGACCCCATTTATGGAACTTTATGGATATCATCCACTGTCCATCACCATCATATTTAAGAGAAAATTCTAAGGTTCAAGCAGTGGAACATCACATCAAGCATCAACAACAAGTTCTCCAACTCTTAAAGAATAACCTCACGTTGGCATAGAATAGAATGAAACAATAGGTAGATCAACATTGCAGCGAAAGAAGTTTTGATGTAGGTGATTGGATATTCCTATGGTTACAATCATATAAAATAATTTCCCTCAAGCAAGCTAAGAAGGATAATAAATTATCACCAAAGTATTATGGTCCATATAAGGTGTTGCAAAAGATTGGTACTATGGCATACAAATTGGAGCTTCTTGCAGCTTCTCGAGTGCACCTAGTTTTCCATGTTTCATGTTTAAAGAAGGTTATAGGTGATAATCTCCCAGTTCAAACAATATTTCCAGAACTTGACAACGAAGGAAAAATTATATTGGAACCGGACAAGTCATAGTAACAAGAAATCGATAGCTATGAAATCGATCAATTTTGGAATATCTCATCAAGTGGAAGAACTTATCCACTGAAAATTCCACATGGGAGGATGAAAATTTTATACAAAAGCATCCAGAACTACTCAAGCATTGAGGACAACATTTTTTTAAAGGAGAGGGGCATGTTAAGTCCTTATAATATCAGTGATTCCCCCATTACTATTGTCGTTATATCCCTTATTATTAATGTTGGCCCTATTGTCCCCATATTGTTATTATTGTGCCCCATAGAATCACTCTATTGTTATTTTTGTGCCTTTATATTATTATTGTTAGGTCGGATTGGTTATATTGTGACCCCTTAGACTCCTATATATAGAAAGGAGGTTTTATCATTTGAATCATCTAAGAATTGTTCATATGTGTAATGTAAAGTAGGTTTCTCGCTCGAAGAGGCTTATTTCTAAGGCATTGGTCTATCTTTTCTATCTTTTGGTGAGCTGGTTTCATAACATTTTGACTAGTAAAAGTAATGAAATTTAATGATTCCCCTAAAGGAATGGAACTCCTACTTGAAAAATCTTAACAAATCCCTTTTTTTATGAAAAAGACATTCTAAATGTTCATATAGACGATGGAGTGTTCTCTGTAGAAGACATAATGTTTGGGGTTAAGATACTAGAAAAAGATAAATATAAGGATATTTAAGACTACCAAGATAAAATCTTCAAAATTGGAGGGGATATCCTCATTCCTCATATATGTAAGCTCTTCAATTTAATAGTCAAGTAGGGCTTCTGTAAACCATGGATTCAAAGTCTCATTGTTTTGATATTTAAAAGTGGGGATAAAAGTAATCCATCTAGTTATATAACCATTATAATTATCCCCATCTTAGCCAAGCTTTACAAAAGTACATTGAAAAAAAAAGGCACATGCCTTGAAAAATATGGAAAGAGAGATAACAGACAAGCTAGATTTAGGATATATCAATTGACCGTGGACCATATTAATAAACTTAGGATTGTTGTGAAATATTGTTACAATAATAAAACCAATCCCCTTTTTTATTTTGTTGATTTTATAATACTTTTTGTCATTTTGTCTAAGTGTAACTTTTGAAATAGGTTAGAAGAAGTAAAAGCTCCTTAGGATATGAGTGTTGTTGTTATAATGATATATGAAATTATCATTGGAAATTTAGTAACATTTAGGAATTGTTCAAAGAAATTAATTGTAATATAGAAATCAAGCAATTTTATCCTCTTTCCCTTACTCTCTTTAGCATTTACGTTGGTAAGTTAGAATTTTGGTTTGAATAAGCTAGTTATAATGACTCAAATCTCATAGGTACAATCATCATCCTTCTTCATTATGATAAAGATATTGTTCTTATGGCATAAAATCCCTATGACCTCAATAAACATCTAATCATCCTTAAGGGATTTTTCCCTAGTATAGATATGCTTGTGAAGATGGAGGAAAAAGAGGTTTTAATAATCAAATCCCATAATATCACCTACAACACTTTCGTATATGAATATAATATTTTGGAGGAATTGCATTCATACAAATATATCATAATTGATATTTATGATAAGCTGAGTTGGAAATATATTGTTGAAAAAGGATAAATGGAGGGTGGGAATATTATTATGGGAATGAAATAAAGTGTATATTAGCTAACCTTTGATTGTGGGATAAGAAAAAATCCTTTTTGATACTATTATTAGTATTGTTATCTTATATGAAAGTGAAGTCTGGGGACATAGTCCCTCTAAATAATCTTAGAGAGAGATAGAACAATTCAAAACAATTTTATAACTTATAATCTTAATATTAAAAGAAATACACCCTCTCCTATCCTCCTCATAGAATTCAGCCTCTCGCACATTAATTACACAACTCTTGTTAGGTACTTAATATATAAGTATAATATAAAAAACATGAATAATGAGTGGCTCAACAAATGTGCTTCCAACTCTAGCTATAACCACTAGTGGCTCAAGTGAGGATGACATCAAGACACCAAGTATTGGATAAATCATTGGGGAATATAGGAAGATGAGTTAACTCACTATTCATAATAATGATAAAAAAATGTTAATTCATTGACATTTTATTGACTCTATCGAGGTTAACTCAATGATGTCACTAGGGTTGAGAAATTGGTGGAGTGGTAGTAGGTGAAAAATTAGGCATCGATAGGGAATGAAATGGTATTATGGTATGTAAATATACCACCACCCATGTTCAATCTTGTTGTTACACATTATTTTGTCAGAATAATAACAAATGATGTCATATTCATCATTTGAAGCATAATTGCCATCAATTCATGAAAGAATTTGGAAGAGAAGCTCATTGAGGAAGATAAGAATCTTATAAAAATATCTTTAAAATCCATAAATTTAAAGGGTTTCATAGGTGGGAATGTAATTATCTATGACACTACTAGGTTTTCACATTGTTTCTACTCTTAACCCATGACAATGTTATAGTTTTCCTATTTATAGGGTGTGACATTATTTTAGCAAAGGTAAAAATAAGAAGAATATGAGAAGATTCTATTCTAGAATCCTCATGGATGGCATATTCTTTCATATAGATCGACCTCCCTACCTTGTTGGATCTCAACCTCCATCCCTTATCACCTCCTATCTCCTCCCAAACCTACAAATAGAACCATCTCCCATTGATATGGTTAGCTAGAAACTTTCAAGAGGATTACTGAAACTATGCTCAAGTTCCCATCTTTTTACCACCTTAATTTTGAAAGGAAGGCATTGGAATGAATGACAATCATGAAGAGATTCACAAAATCAAGGCTAGGTTGTAGATTTTTCTACATTCTTAATACAATTACACTATTATTTCACATAAATGATTTTTTAAGGAGTAGCGATGTTTATTATTTTCTTCCTTGAACTATTATATAGGTTACATCAATTTACTTTTGAATCATTAGTGCTTTTATAGTTTGTTTATCTTCATCACTTACAGGTTTTACCATCTAAGCATAGAGGATGGGACTGAGAGTTACAAACTACCAACAAGGACAAACATCTAGAAAAGGGTATGGATCCATTCTACTTCTATTTTCATTGTGGATTTGATGTTTGATAAACCTAAGGATAATTTATTGTCAATATTTGTTTTTTTTTAGATCTAGGTAATAGATCTTGGGAGATCGCCCTTGTCTGGAAGTTGGATTTGTCAACCAAACATAATTGATGACCATACTGAGGAAGCATCTTGTTCTTCATATTAATTATATTTGTTTGAATCCTTTTTATCTTAAGTTTCCATGCTTTTTGAGTCACTAGATTACCAAATCTGACTCTTAGACCTTGAAAATATTTTGATTCCTTCTTAATTTTTCTATTTTAACGCACTTTACCTTTAAAAAACTAGAGTTACATCGTCACATAAAGGAAATGGTATACCTGTGACACTATGTAGCTATCACATTGTAATATTCTTACAGCCTTCGACGCTGTTAGAAAAGTCAATAATTTTCAAGGGATATTCTTGAATCGGACTTCGATATTTTTGTGATAAATCTTGTGAGTTATATTTGTTGTTAGTATACAATATTGACTTTTGAGGTAAGGTATGTTTTGTGTATTTTTCACATTTTTTAGTTTGTCTGAGATCTTCACTTTTTACTTTGACCTTGTTACTTTGATCTATTGATTTATACGTTGAAATCTTTGTAGATCTGAACATTCATACCTTACTCTCTTTCATTCTACAATTTAGTGAATACTTCACAGGTTTCCTTTTGTATTGTTTTGTTAAAAAGGGTTTTTATCCTTTTTCCAAAATAGTTGTTTTTAAAAAAGACAAAAAATTGCATATGCTTTGAATTTTTTTTTGTTTTTTTTATCAATTTTACTACATATTTGTGTGTTTGTTGCTTTCTTGAAAAATGAAAAGTTGATAAATTATTGAATATATTAGGAGTACATTTTGTGTTTTTAAAAGAAGCAAGTTAGGTAGTATTTCAATTTTGAAATATTTGATTGAATTTGGGACTTCATGTATTTGGGAAAATTGGAAAAATATTTCTCCTTCTCGTAGTTAACATTCATCGAATTGAAAAAAATGGATATCATTTCCTTACATTAGATATTTTGGTGGTGTCATAATATCACTTTTGTCCACTTCATATCCTTATTAAGTAAATTACAACCTAAAATCAATGCTTAGTAAAATCAATTTGACACTTTACAATTCTCTGGAAGCATATACACAATAGCTTAGGTTTAGGGCCTTCGAATAGGCTATGAGTGTAAACTCTCCAAAGCTACAAAATAAACCTAAAATAGTGAGTGAGAATGTGAAATCCACTTATTGCATCATGTTTCTGGGAATCTCCTCTTACAAAAGAGTTAATCATGAGGTCACATTGGACCCAACAAAGTAATCTATCCTTCTTTGTTTGTTTTAGTGGCGTTGATTTGCATTTATTACAAACAATGTTGAAAAACACTTGGGAATCAATTAGGAGGACTACCTTACTTTTAAGGAACCACTCAGGGGGATTTTGGGTTTATTACCATGCTTTTGTTTGTACGTCCAACTGTCAACTGTCCCCCTAGGTCAAAGTTGTAGGTGGTGACCTTAGTAATCATAATCCCATGGCTAATACACAAGGTGATGACAAAGGGAAAGTATTTATTGTATCTAGAACAAACATTGATCAAACTCACTCAGGCCTTCCTCGAGGGTTCTCCACTTTTTAGTGAGGGTATTTGCATTAGGCTTGGATCATTAAGCAGGTCATTAGCATAACTAGTTCCATCAGCTTTATCTTTAGCCACTTTTCGTATTGATCCTATGATGTTGGAATTCACCACCAACTAGTATGGTCATTGTGAAAGGTTTTTGTGGTTTTCTTCCTTAGATTTGATTAACAAGCATTTTTTTATTTAATGGACCTTAAGGACTATATTTTTAATTTTTTATATAAATCCACCATGACAAGGTTCATTGTTCATGTATAATGCATAGTTTACCCCATGATATTACACATGAGTCATCAGAAGTTACACAACCAGAAGTTACACCTAACATTATAGAAATTAAGACATTAGAACCTAAAGTAATAGAACTTGAAATTGTTGAAACTTTGGAACTAGAGGTAGTCAATTTTGAAACCTTAGAAACTGAGGTGGTTGAATCTAAAACTTTAGAACCAGAAGTAACTGAAACTGAAACTTCAAAACCAAAAATTGTTGAACCAGTAACTTCAAAAACTTCAATTCCTTCTTAAAAAACTTTAGTATCTACATCTTTACCAGTTAGTTCTAAAGATTGTCTTTCCTTAGGAGAAGAAGTCCTTCCACATGGTTTGTTAAGTATAGAGGATATTTATCAAGAGTATCATTCTCTGGTAAATCCTCCCATAACTAATTTAGAATCTCCTCTTCTTATTGAATTACCTACAGCTAGAGCATCTCCTTCGAGAGATAACCCTAGGTACCAAACTCTCATTATTGTTTCACCTAGAACAATAATTCCTAGTATACACACTCATTTGTTTCCTTTATTTACAACTCCAACCATGACCACTGGGTCTACACTTGAAAGTAAAATAATGGCCATCTCACCTATTATTGTGGGTAGATATTTGGAACCTACTGCATCTTCCATGTTTATTGGGTACACTTTACCTAGTGGTTCTTTTGAATCTAGTAGACAGAGTGACACTTGTGTTTATGGTGGACTTTTGGTATCAATCACTTAGTGGGACTTTCTCTAGAGATGTGATTGGTCCCTTATTTTTCATTATATTCCTTGGTCTTCTAGAATGAAATCTATTTCATCTTATACAAGCATGGTACAAACCTCCCAAACTATGATTGCTTCGCAAACCTCTATGCCTAGTATCCAACCAGGGTTTGATCAAGAATCTAGTTTGATGATTAGTGGGGTTATATTTCCACAACAACCACTAGTAGCATCTTATCCTCCTACTAAGGGGAAACCTTTACTAGGATCTTATCCTCATATTGGGGATCAACCTCTAGTAGGATCTTATCCTCCTACATGGGGGAAACCTTCGGTAGGATATTATCCTCCTACATGGGGAAAGCCTCCCAATGGATCGTATCCTCTTGATGAGGGGAAAATTCTCATTTGATCTTATCCTCCTACTACACAACCACCTAGAGGATTTACATAACTTGTTGGTAGTCAAATCTTTACTAGTGCACCATTCCCCAGAATAACAGGTAGCCCATGGCACCTGGCTTGTGGTGTTGGAACTCAAATACCTACAAGTCAACTTGTGAGGCAATTAATTCAAGACTATTCTCATGTTCCTGCAGGTCAACCTCAAATTTCTTTAGGTCAACCTCAAATTCTTATAGGTCAACCTCAAGTTTCTACATGTCAACGTCAAGTTCCTATGGGTCAGCCTCAAATTCCCACAGATCAACCTCAAATACCTTCAGGTCAATCTTTCCAATGTTTTCCTTCTACGAGTCAACATGTTCAAGGATTTCCACAAATTTTTGCAGGTCACTTGTTTAAGGGTTTCCCTCAAATACTTCCAGGTCAACCACTTTAGGGATGCTGCAAGGTAATATTTTCAAAGTTTTCCTCCTCCATTTTACCCTAGTGGAATTTAAATTCCTTAAGAATACTTTCCTGAAGTGTCTAGACTTTATGATATTATTGTAAGCTAACCATATTAAGGTTATACACATCCTAATTTGAGTAGGAAGTTTCCATTTCTTGCATCCATAGAGTTATCAGACCTATCGTGACTTATAAACAATCCTATTTGCCATTATCCATTATGGTTAATCATTCCTACGAAGTTACCAAGCGACATTCCAAAATTTTATGGTAGACTTAGTGAAGACCCATTAAATCACATGTTGGAAAATGAAATTTTAACCCATTTCCAACTACCCAGCTGTTATGAAACTACAAAAAAGATTTTAACCTCATTACAAAAATCTACATCCATGCACATTTGTTATCAAATTCATCAATGGACCCATAGACATTAGTTAATCAAATCCTCAATTGCAAACCAATTAGTGGAAGACTAGTTCATTAAGTGATTACTACCCTAATTTCCTGTGACATTTCTATGGGTGGTGATGTTACTAAGGAAAAAGTTATCTCTTGTGCCCAATATTTGGACCTTGTATATTCATAATATAACATGTTATATTATTTAATTCTTCAGATCCTCGGCCATCAAATAATATTGTCTCATTAATTCTTCAGAATCTATCACTATTGATGGTGTGATTTGTTCTACTGACTAATATCGGGAAGTAAACCATCTGGTCATTCCAATTTCAAGACTACTCCCATTGTTGCAACTCAAAATGTGTCCCCTCCTGCTACTACTAACTTTTTTTACTACTTATGATATTAATGTAGTTCATTCCACATCAACTTCTAAATCTCAACAACCTAAAAGTCATTACTACCCCGATTTCCTGTGACATTTCCATGAGCGGTGATGTTACCAAGGAGAAAACTATCACTTGTGCCCAATATTTGGACCTTGTATATTCATAATATAACACATTATATGATTTAATACCTCAGCTCCTTTGCCATTAAATAATATTTCCCCATTACATTCTTGATAATCTCACACTAATGATGGTTTGATTGGTTTTGTCGACTAATATCAGGAAGTAAACCATCTAGCCATTCCAATTTCAAGACTACTCCCATTGTTACAACTCAAACTGTGTCCCCTCCTTCTACTACTAACTTTTGTTACTACTTATGATATTAATGCAGTTCATTCCACATCATCTAATAAATATCAACAACCTATAAGTAAGAAAAAGGGCAAAGGAAAAGCTAAGAAAAATGCCCCTCAATAGGAAAAACCCAAAACTAAGCCTCATGAGGAAAAGTGTAAACCTAAGCATCCTTCTCTTATCTATGATAAGGATCATTACAAAAAATAATTTCCACATCACGTCGACATTAATCATTTTCTCAAAGGCATGCCAAGTACATCTGTTGTTTTAAAGGACCCTTTTCCTCCTCGGGAAACTCAAATAGTTTCACAGAATGAGTCCTTTTCCTCACTTAGTCAAGTGATGATGTGTCAAACGACTGTTTTAATCACCACAAGAATCAAAGACCCTAGCCATATTGCAAGGAGGACTCCTGATCAACCTTCCTCATTTACTCCACCTAAATCTAGTTCTTAATATATTAAGAGAATAAGTTCTGATACAGTGATTAAAACCCCTCCCAAAGGTGTTATTTGTAGGTTGTATTTTAGTCCACAAACTAGGTCTACTCAGAATCATAACATTGTAGAAAATTTGGCTTAGGCTCCTTCTATAATTTTAGGCCTCAAAGTTCTTCAAAGTTTTTGTACAGAAAAAAATAGCTATTGTGAGAAATAGGTGGAATAGATCCATCAGATTCAAATCTAATAGTCTTTGATTTGGAAAATCATGTACCTAGGCTCCCACATTAACTTGCATTTCAAATCCAAGTTGTTATGCATAAAAACGAAATCTTTTGTACCGTCATAGATGAAGGAACCCCAATATGTATCATGTCCATATCTCACTGGAAAGCCATTGGTTCTCCTTCAATTGATAAATCACCTATGACACTGAAACCCTTCGATGGTAGATGGGTTAAATGCTATGGAATCTTAAAGGAAATTTTCATTGAATTAGAAGGTAAAATTGTAACAATTAATGGAACTCTTAAATACAAATTGTTACATGCTTATGGATGGACTTATGCTATGTCTATGATAGTCTCTAGTCTTTTTTGCATCCTTTGTTTCCATCATCAAGGAAAGATATCCATGGTAGAACAAATTTCCTATTACTCTTTTGATCCACATTTGAACAACAATGTGGCTTTTGTAGGTAAAACTTCATTTTCTTACAAGAATTTTGGTGTGGGTCTTTTAAAATATTCATCATTAATGGTAACTTTTCAACTCCCACCACACAATGCTTCTCCTCTTGTTGGTCTAATTAATATAGTTTTGACTAGCACTATTGGAGCTCTTGACTCATATGATCCTTAGGTAGTTCCTATTAGGTTATAAACTAAAAGTTATTGAAATAAAATGTCACTCAACCCAATTGAACCTACTTATAAAGTGATACATTTGGCCTCTGCGGCTACTACTGAATCAAATGATTCAAATAAATGTGATCCTAGATGAATATTCTCAATATTTCTAGCTTATTTCTACCCCATATCCTGATCCTAGTGATGATATTTTTCCTACTGATGAAAGTATCATGGATATTATTTGTTTAGGAAAAACACCATCGAATTATAGTCATCATCACTGCCCCTTTCTCCCTAAGCTAGAAACTATTGAGAATCACTTTGAAACCTTGGCTTCACCAGAGATAGTGAGTGATCCTCAAACTCCATTTCTAGTTCATGATGTTTTATCTTAAGGAAATTTGGGAAAAATATCAGAAACCATGCCTATGACATCTCAAAAAAACCCAAAATCATGGAAAATGTTCATATAGGTGGCTCTTGTTCCAATTAAGAAATTCAAACTTACATTGGTCAATTCAAAAAATTCCATGATTGTTTTGCTTGGAATTATAAATAAATTCTTGGAATAACCCACAAATTTTCAGTCATGAGATTAAGACATAACTTGACACTAAGCATGTTCAACAAAAGATTTGTCCAATGCATCCATGAAAAGTTTCTATAATTAAATTTGAAGTTGAAAAACTTCTAAAAGTAGGTTTCATTTATCTAGTAACTTTGACTACCTAGGTTTCAAACATTATTCCAATTATGAAGAAATAATGTACAATTCATGTATGTGTTTATTATAGGGATAATTATCCAGCCCCTTTCATTAAGCAGATTGTTAATCATTGTGTTGAAAGCGAACTCTTTTCCTTAATGGATGGGTTTTATGGTTATAATAAAATTAATACTACTGCCTGATCAACATAAAAATGCCTACATTTTTCTTTGGGGGACATTCACCTATCAAAAACTTCTCTTTGGACGAAAGAATGTTAGTGAACCCTTTTCAAATAGTCATGTATTATGTATTCCATGAAATCAAACATATTGTACAACCATAATATTGATTATTTACCTGCACATTCTATGTGATTTCAAGATCATCCGACACATTTGCGAGCAATGTTTCTCCATTTTTAGCTGTTGGAAATACTACTAAGGGGGGCGGGGGGGGGGTGAATCAGTGTTAACAAATCATAAAATTTTTTCATTCCATACTTAGATACATATACGATACTTAATGCAACTGTGTCTAATGCAACTAGCGTATATCCAGAAATACTTATGATCATTAATCCATTAAATGTTGATCTTTAGTTAGTGCATCAAAACTTCTTTAACCATATGTATAGTAAGGAGGTGCAGTAAAATAGAACAGATCATCACACATAAGAAGCACACATGAACGCCATGATGAAAGGTGGAAAGCCAATGTGGGTGAAAACCACCTGCTGCAAGTCGTCTCTATCTTCTTTTAATAAGAAACTTCTTTTACAACAGTTCTGTACTCGTGCAGTCTTATACGAGTACGCAGGCTTCTACCTGCAGAAGGCGACAACCTTCTCTTGTTCTCCAGACTCTCCTGGAAGGGAGCTATAACCCCCTTAGCTCTTGTACTAGCTGATCCACTTACTAGCATGTAGGTGTTGGCCTACTGAAATCCTCCAACCTTTACTCGTTCTCCAGCTGCTACTGGAAGGGAGCTACCACCCCCTTAGCTCTTGTACTATCTGAAGTACTAGTACATAGGTACCAACCTACAGAAGGCAACAACCTTCTCTTTCTTCCTCCAAGTACCACATTTCATACATTTTCAGATTGGATACTCCTGAAGCACAAAACTATAATCTGAAGGCCACATTTCATTCAATTTTCATACTGGACCCATCAATATCATTGAAGCACAGAACAATCAATACTAGCATCATCAATTTCTAAATCACTGAAACACTGAAACCCTGTCAACAATGTAGTCACCAGAACACAGAGCAGACTACAGAACTCTACAATAACAATCAAACCCAACTGCAACTTCAAACATCATACTTTATTATGTATACGCTACTATGATGAATCAAACCCACGTATATACGTGCTTTCGCCAAAGCCAACCCACGTACAGATCTATACATATTCAATCATGACTTTGTGGCTGTTTCAAACATCAGTCATACCCAGATCATAACATGCGTACAATAAAACATGCATCAATAATTCAGATCTAGTCTATCCATGATCAAACCATATAAAGATGATTCATTTCAAACCTTTTGATCCTGATCTATCCTTAGATATTATTCTCCATCAACTGGTGAGATCCCTCCTTAGCTCAGATCAAGCAATGCATCATAACCCATATCCTGCATACTGGATCTCATACTACATCAAATATTCAATTCTTTTTCGATGCATTTGCCTAATGATCTTCTTCTCCTTTTATAGTCTTAGGCCTTTCTCAATACCATGGTCCAAAACCATAACAAAACAATACCACGGACCCAATACTTGGGTCCAACTCTTTTGGATGCAATACCATGGACCAAAACCATAGGATCAAAAACTATCGGACTAATACCATGAACGAACCATAAGATTTCTCATGTGCGTGCGCTTTTCTCTGCATGAAAGTGTGTGAACTTTTCTCTGCATGAAAGGAACTTTTCTCTTCATGAAAGGAACTTTTCTCTTCATGAAATTACGTGAACTTTTCTCTACACTATAATTTATCATTTGAGATGAGTGAGTTGCCATCAAGTACAACATATGTATCATAATTCCAACAATCTCCCCCTTTGGACTTGATGGCAAAGCTAACTTGTCATACTGAGAACTGTCATCTGATTCCTTTGAGTTGTTCGACATCCCATGCATTCTGTCACATCTGATATCTCTTCCGTAGATTCATCTAGATATATATAAGTGAGCTGATCTTCTACAAGTTGGTTTCCATCAAGTACAACACATGCATCATAATGCCAACAATCCCCCCTTTGGACTTGATAGCAACAATACCAAATCATTCTCCCCCTTTAACATCAAGGGCAAAGGGCAGACCAAGATATTCTCTTCCTTTGCTGTCCATACTCCCCCTGAGTGCCAGCTGAAATTTCTCAATGAGTTCCCCCTTTGTATATGCCAAGGTGTACGAATCTGTCCATGCTCCCCCTGAGTACATGCTGGGTCTCTGCACTACTGAAGTTTGTTGTTCATGCTCCCCCTGACTGTAGGCAAGATCTGCAAAAAGATGTTGTACACGAAGAACATGGTTCTATCTTAAATGACCTTCCTATCACCAAAGACCCATACATACATCCATCTCTCAACCAAGTGAGGATATACAAATATTGACTCATCCACCCATCCAAGTGGGCTTATACTAGAAGTTTACTCATGATAAACAAGTACATTACATCATTCATCCTAGGCATAGTGGGGAAACCAAAATAGGCTGTTACATAACCTCGATAACAAAAGACATATATGACATAGAGACAAAATATCTAGAGCAAGACTATGAAAGTTATCAATAACTAATATCAACAGCATCTGTCAATCACTATTTAGATCATCAACCATTTTCTCCTTCTATTCTCCCTCTGCATTTGTTCTACTTCAAATCAACAACAGATGAGTACTTGAACAAAAAGCTTCTAAGATAATGCCAACAATTCATTATCAGAAGTTTATCTGCTCCCCCTAAACCTGTTTCAGATGGTCTCTGTCAAACCCATATTAGACTTCCTTCAACCAGAGTCTTTCCCCACTGATTCCTTCAAAAACACCATATACGTGACTACATCCACATAAACCTGCGTATATACGCGGATGTTCTTCATAAAACTCACATACAACCATTTCCAGATCAACAACCTATAAATGTCCTGTAGCAAGGTATGTCTGCATATAGATATAAACTCATCCTCTTGAAAGACATCATAGCCATCTCATCAACATCAAGATCTGCATGATCTTATATATCATCGATGTATCATCATTTGGGGACATCTGTATCAATCAACGTATGTAAGTATCAATCTGTCATTTTATCATCATCCAACATACTGTATGTAGCACTATGTATCTTTAGCTCAAGATCATCAACTACAGCAATCCTCATCCACATGAGAGCCAAGAACTATAGGAGACTTGCATCAACTATATTATATGATCTTTATGCATATGACGACAGCAGCATATGATAGACTCATCATCAAGTAATGAAGATGTGTATACAAGCTTTGTACTTCTTCTTATCCTTATGAAGAGCACCATGTAAGCACCATATATGCATTATCAGAGAATCAACCACAAATCTGATCTGAACATCAACTATGTAACCCCAAGAAACATATGAGATTTTGTCATGGACAACTCATAACCATAGCAAGATATATCACTTAGCCATATCAGCATCATCACCAAAGACTACTAACCATAATGCCAACAATGCAGCATTGGAAGATTATCTGCTTCCCCTAAACCTGTGCCATCTTGTTTACTATCAGATCTGATCATGCATATATCAGCAGGAAGTCTCAAGGCATTATCACCATCAAGTTAGGGTCAAAAACACTTCTAAACATCATACAAGTATCAAGACATTTCCTCACATCATCAGCAGATTGTAACCATTTTTAAATAGAGAAAATGGACTGCATCCTATCAGACCCCTTTTCTTCAGCCCTATGCCTACTGCTTTTCCTCAAACTGACATATACGTGACTACGCAGTGGCCAACTTGCGTATATACATGACGTCTATTTATGGAACTTGCGTATGAGATTCAGAACACTGCAGTTTTATATTTTCAGCTCCCCCTGAGTCTGTTATGTCTGTGTTGTGCTGTGTCTGAGTATATTGTATTGTGCCACATCTTTCTGACTGTACTTCCTTCTTCTTCCATATCTTCAAGCGTGATGAAGTTTTCTCCTTTTGGT
>APFE030678304.1:0-42171 GCA_000404065.3 Pinus taeda
GTGTTCTGGGTTTAGTTTTCTGTTATTGTGGATCTGGTTATCTGGGTGACTTACTGGTACTTGATGATCATTTATGGATCCAGTTTGAAAATTTATGAAAAGTGGTCCTTGAAAGAAAAGAAGTAGGGGGTTGTAGCTCCCTTCCAGGAGAGACTGGAAAACGAGAGAGAGTTGTAGCTCTCTGCAGTTTGCAGCCTGCGTACTGGTAAAGGACTGCACCAGTACAAGACCATTGTAAAAGGAGTTTCTAATTTGAAAGAAGATAGAGACATATTGCAGCAGGTTGTTTTCACCCACATTGGGTTTCCACCTTATATCTGGTGTTCCTTGATGTGACTGTCTGTTTTTCTTGTTCATGCTCATTGTTTTATGGTACTGATATGCAAAAATAATTCAAAGTATAAATAAGGAAGAATTGTTAAAAGGACTAGATAATACTGATTCACCCACCCTCTTAGTATTATTTTCAACACTTCACCTCGGGCTTAAGCCTTCTGTTCAGCTTGTCATTATTTGCAACAAAAGAAAAACTGATAAAAATGGGTATATACAATGTTGTGAGAAACTGATAGGATTTCAATTAATGATAATGCTTTAGGAACTTTCCATTAACAGGTCCTCCAACATATTGTTTTCCATCAATTTCTTGTAGAATGTAAGCGTTGTTTCCATGGAAAGCAGAAATTTGATATGGGCCTTTCCACAAATTTTCAAACTTATTGTGTTTACCTTTTTCTTCAATTTTGGCTTCCCATTTCAGCACTCTATCATGGATCTGAAAAGTCACTCCTTTGATCTTCTTATCAAATGTTCTCTTGATTCTGTTCTGACTTTGTTGATGACTGTCATACACCTCACTTCTTTTCTCCTGTAAGGCTATCAGGTGATTGATCCTTCTTTGTACAGTGTGTGGTTCCTCCTCTAATCCATGAATTAGCTTCATTAATGGTACTCCAAGTGATGTTGGAAATATGGCTTCAGCACCATATACTAATTTATATGGCGATGTTCCAATGGCTCTCTTTGTACAAATCCAGTCAGCCCACAAAGCATATTTTAATTTCAAATGCCACGCTTTCTTATTTTCTTGCAGCAGATTTGTGATGATCCTCACAAGGATTTTGTTTGATGATTCGACAAGGCCATTTCCTTGCGGATAATAAGCAGTAGAGTTTCCAAGAGAAATGTGATAATGATGGCAAAAATTAATCATCTTCTTGGACTTAAAAGCTTGAGCATTGTCAGTTATAATCTTCATTGGGCAACCAAATATTGACAAAATATTATTTTCTAGGAAAGAAATAATTACTGAATCATTTGCTTTCCTTGTTGGAACCGCTGCTATCTATTTGGTAAAGTAATCAGTGGGTGTGAGAATCCAGCGATGCTGTCCTGATGAAGGAGGATGAATTTCCCCTATAAAATCCAATCCCCATTGCTGGAAGGGCGCTTCAACATATATAGGAACCAAAGGCAATGGCATAAGCTTCCTCTTTCCTTCAAATACTTGACATTCATGACATGTAGCTACCTTTTTATAGATATCTCTGAACATAGTTGGCCAAAAATATCCAACTCTCAAGACCTTGTTTGCTGTAGCTTTCCAATAGTGATGTCCTCCACAATCTCCCTTATGGAATTCATCAATTACTTTATCAGCTTCTTCTTAAAGGAGACATTTTAACAATATCCCTCCTGCATCTTTCCAAAACAAATTTTGGTCATACACAAAATATCTTAAATACTTCAGCTTGACAAACCAAGCTTTGGACTTTGAAAGATTAGCAGGGACTTTATTATGCTGCAGAACAAATGCTACGTCCTTGTACCATTCTGAAAGAAAGATTTTTTCATTTATTTGGACCAACTCCTCTTCATTTTTTGAAATTTCTAAGATCTCTGTACTCAAGTTAATGTCAAGACCGTCCAAATTTGATTGTGTCAGCAACTTGGTTAAGCCTTGACCTTTTACCAATTTCGTGGGTTTAATCTCAATGTCATATTCTAACAATTTTGCTATCCACTTGCCCCTTTTTCCATTTGGATCAGCTTGTGTTAGAATATCCTTTATAACAACATTTGGAATGTAAGCAACAATGTGAGAATGCAAAACATAGATTCTGAAATCCTTTATCGCTTTCACCAAGGCGTAAGATTGTTTCTCTAGGATATTGTACTTCAGTTCAACATTAGCTAATGTCTTGCTAAAGAAAGAAATAGGTTGTTCAGTACCTTGATTTCCTTTTTGCAGCAAAACTCCAGCAATTGTATCCTCAGAAGAAAATGTAAAAATAAGGAATTCTTTGGTAAAATCTAGGCTGATAAGTATTGGTTCTTGTGTCAGTGCCTTCTTGATCTCCTCAAAAGATTTCTTTGCTTCAACTGTCCACTTAAATTATAATCCCTTTTTCAACATCTTTGTTATATTCTTGATAACTTCAGCAAAGTTAGGAATGAAGCATCTAACAAAGTTGACTTTTCCAAGAAAGGATTGAATTTCTTTCCTACTTCTTGGTGGATCTAACCTTTGAATTGCACTAACTCTATTAGGATCAATCCTAATTCCTTCTTCAGAAATGATATGACCAAGAAGTTTGCCTGATGTTAAAGAAAAAATACTTTTAGTGGGATTAAGAGAAATACCAAACCTTCTACATTTCAACAAAATTCTTTCAAGGTGCTTCAAATGATCTTCTTCTCTCTTTGAAAAAACGGTGATGTCATCAAGATATACCACCACTGATTTATCCTTTTCTTCAGCAAAAGCAATATCCATTGCTCTCTGGAAAGTGGCCCCTGCATTCATGAGACCAAAAGGCATCTTGTTGTACATGAATGTTCCCCATGGCGTTGTGAAGGTTGTTTTCTCTTGATCATCTGGATGAACAAGAATCTGATTGTACCCTGAGAAACCATCAAGCATAGACATCCTTTGTGAACCAAAAATATTTTGCAGAATAAGATCCATCTTGGGAAGAGGATAATCATCTTTTAATGAAGCTTTATTCATATTTCTGAAGTCTATACAAATCCTTATCTCTCCATTCTTTTTCCTAACTGGGACCAAATTAGCAAGCCAATTTGAGAATCTGATTGGAACAATAATCTTAGCATCAAAAAAAATTTTCACTTCCTTTTCAATCAATGGCAGTAGGACAGGATTAATTCTTCTTAACTTCTGCTTGAAAGGTTTTTCATTCTCCTTAATAGGAATGGTATGTTGTATAATTGAGGAATCATATTGTTTCGATCAACATAGCTCCATGCAAAAACATCAATGAACCTTTTCATCATCTCAACATATTTAGTCTTCATATCAGCTGAAAGAAATTTCGAAATCTTGACCATCTTGGGCACAACTGAATCCCCTAAATTGCAGCATTCTACCTCTTCCCCATCAACTTGTAATTTTGGAGCTTTGAACACATCATTTTGATCAAACAATTTCTCAAGGGGAATAAGACCTTTTGGAATTAAGTTGTTTTTTAATTGCAAGACTTCAGACCTTTCTTTTGACTCTACAAACATATTTTGTTGATCCATTTGAGTGTTTTCAAATTCTCCCTTTAATTCAATGAAATTCTTTACCTGTTGATCATCCTCAAAGACTTGCCAATTTGTGATGTTATCTGGTATGACTGGTCGATGGCGAACCTCTACCTCACAATTTTCAGAAGAGTGCATAGGAATAATAAAAAGGCTGGCAGAAACAGCAAGAGAGTCTACAATAGAGTTTTGGTCTCTGGTTTTGATGGTGAAAGAATAGGCCTGAAACGTTTCCAACATATCCAACACTAAGTTTCTATATTCTCTCATCCTTACATCCTTGGTTTGGTAAGCACCTTCCACTTGTTTAATTACCAATTTAGAATCTCCACAAACAACAATGTTTCTAGCTTTCAATTTTAACAAGGTTTCTAAGCCTAAAATCAGAGATTCATACTCGGCTATATAGTTAGTGCAATCAAAATTTAGCTTGTAGGAGAGAAACTTACTTTCCTTATCTGGACTTGTGATCCAAATCCCAGCTCCTGCCCCTTCTCTTCCTGTTGATCCATCGAAGTATAAGGACCACTAACCTATTGTGTCTCCTTCATCTCCTTGCTGCCCTCCTTGACACTGATTTTCTGAAAGCTTCTCCTCTGATTCCCTTCCAACTGATTCATTGAATAGGATGGTTGATCCGAGACCAGTATCAAATGAAGAAATAGGAAAATTTTGAGGCTTATCTTTGCTGCTTACCATATAAGCCATTCTGGTCTCCCGATACAACCTCCTTTGCTCAGAAAAAACTAGGATAGTAGCATAGGTAAGGTCCATCTGCATCGTGCCTTTGATCTTTGCTGCCCACGATCTTGAAAGAAGCATTCCAAACTTAGGTGGAATGTCGGCCACCACAATGTCCATGACAATTGTCTTTGCTGGAATTTGTGTGAGACCCACAACAACATCTTTAATCAAACCAATGCATTGAACTCTTTTTGAATCAAAGGAAAATAGATACTTATATGGTCTAGTTACCTGTAATCCCAATCTTTCCATGATCACCTTGGGCATAAGATTATGAGATGCCCCTGAATCTAACATAGAATTATGTAAGATCATATCATGAATGCTAATGCTTATGTAGAAAGGAGGAAACTCTTCATTCTACTCATCTTCAAGTCTTGGACCTAAGTAAATAATAGGATTATCTTCTTATACATTTAAGACATCACCTACTCATGGTTGTGAATTGAGAATTTCAACAATCTTACTTCTGTATTTTTCTACCTTGAGGATTTCACTAAAGGGAACTGATATTTTGATTTTTGCAATCTCATTCTCAAGGTTAAAACATAAACAGTCTTCTCAATTTATTTAGTATGGGATGGAGCTTGAATATCCGTTTTGTCAAGTGGAGAATCATTTTTACCTTCAACAACCTTTGAGTTGTCCTTCTTATCTTCAATAGCCTTTGATGCATCCTTCTTGGGCTATGCTTTGTTTGCTGTAATAGGCATGTTTCTGTTCCTCAGATTGTACTGCTTTTGCATCTCAAAGATAGCATGCTGATAGCCCTTTAAATAGTCTAAAGGTTCCTCCCCTGGTTTGGTCATACTGGACTCATCATGTTCTTCCTTAGTCAAGAAGATACCTGACACTTCTTCATCAAGACAATGGATGGACTCCTCGAGAATTTCAGGTTCATCTTCATCATCAACCAAGTTTTGCTGGAAAGGAGGTCTTACTGGGGGATCCGGCTGTTGATTCCTATTTTCTCTTGGCCTTTGCGGATTTTGAGGTCTCCTGAACTGAGGATTTCTAAATTGAGGTTCCTACTACGCTGGAGGAGTAGAAGTATTCCCAACAACCAACCAATCCATCAGTTTTGCCATGGTCTTCCTCATTGTGTCAAACTTATCCTCTGAAGCTGAAGTGGAAGGTTTCTCTTCTTCTTTCAGTTTAGCTTTTCCCATATTTGATTTCTTGGCAGCAATCGTGTTTCCTTCCACTTTAATTGCATCGTTTTGCATGTCAGCAAGAGTAGCAGAATCCCTTTCTCTGAGTAACAAAGAGAAGTCAGAATCAAATGCTTCGGCGTATCTCAGCTGTGCCAAGGCACTAGGAGGCTTCAAGTGGGATGGGATGGAATTTTATATTTTATTAAACCTTTTGGAGAAGTTTTGGACGGTTTCATCAGGTGCTCTTCTAAGATTGTTGTATTCAGTGAGAGTTTGGACCCGATTAGTTCTGTTTCCCCACTTCCTTAGAAAACTATCTTCAAACTCTGCCCAACTGTGAATGCTTCTAGCTGTAAGAGCTTTAAACCATTTTCTAACCTCTCCAATGAAAGTTTGTGCAAACAATCTTAGCTTCACGTCCTCATCATCAACTTCCTCTCTCTTAGCAAAATCATTGAATCTTTCTACATGTTCTTCTGCTGTGATTTCTTCATCTCCACCCCATGTTGGAATTCTAGCAGCATATTTGCTGGGAAGGTCATGTAAAACAACAGGGAGGGCTAGTGGAGCATACCTAGAAGGTACGACCATAATTAATGGAGGAATAGTGATAACAGGTACTATAGGGACAAAGGAACCAGAACTGATATGAGTTGAATTTCCTAGTGTCTAAGAACTACTAGGACTAGAAGAGGCAGAGGATAAAGTGCTGATACGAAAAGGACTATTTGGACTTTGCAAACCAATGACAAATGTACTCCAATTTGGAAGGGGTAGACCATTTTTAGATTTGAGTAAGACTTCAAAAGGATCAAGCTCTTTAAGTTTATTTAAATCTTCCTCTTCCAACAACAATTCAGAAGTAACAACCTCCCAAAATTCCTCCTTATCCTTTTGTGACACTAAGGACGAAGTATCAATACCTCTTTTTTGTAAATCTAAAATAATTTCAATAAGTTCTTCTTCATTTTTAGACCTCAACAACACCTCATGAATCTTATCATCAACAATTTTGTCTTCAAGACTTCTTGAAAATTCAGAGAGAAAAGATTTTGAAAAAGATGGAGTACCTGGTGTTTCGGTAAATCTTTGTCTACTCCTTGAAATGGTGTTTAGATTGTCCACAAGAGTAGGTGGATCTGGGTCAGGATTGCTCCGTGTATATCTCCCTCTCGAAGCCACCTTTTCAACTTTTGAAAATGTATGGAGTCACCAAGGTAGATTGCAGCCTCGAAAGTTCTTCTGAGCTCCTGCTACCTTCAGAAGTTCAGTCTCTTGATTTCGGGAATGATTAATCTTCAGACTCGCGGCAGACGCACCAAAATGTTATCTCAACCCTGGAAGGCTGCAGACCAAGAAGACCTCAATTAACTATTTCAAACCTACTTTAGGCTGAGGCTTAGCCTCCCCAACCAGAGAGGGCTCTCTCAAAGGATTAATGTTTTTGATTATGATTAAGATGGCTAACTCTTGTGAAACGAATGTAAAAATATGAGTGGTGGAAACAAAATTAGAAACTATCCATTGGGCTTATGGAGTCAACATCATTTCAGTATAATAATGGTATCAACCTTACATAGAAGTCAGGGGATTCAGGAGTCAACACATTCAGAACATACCAAAAACATATAGGACCACACAGTCTATGAATGTATACAGGAAGTTAGAGCACTATGAGTGAATTCTAAGTGATTACACATTCATACCATTGCAAATATTGGGAAAATAAAAATACAACACATTATGAACATCGAATCCCTCCTGAGTTCTGAGAAGCAAAGCCAATCTTGTATTACTAAAACAGAGTCTTTACATAAAGATAAATATCAGAGCTTTTTTCAATAAATTTCCAACCCTGTGTACATTTCTCTTTCTCCTATTTATAGAATTCTTTTACAAGGCTGAGATTCCTCCTCCAACATGAGGGGAATTCGAATTCTACTTCTTATGACACCTATTCACACTTTAACTACCTATTAAATGTAACAATCTGCTAACTAGACTTTTTAGAGATCTAAGGCAAATAGGAGCCTAACTCCATATCATGCTAATAATAGCATTAATTGCAATCAATTCTCGTTCCTTGACAAGTGGTCTCTTTTAGTTTAGTTGGAGTAGGTGTTTGTAGCTGCCTGCTGGTCTTTAATGTCACATCTTCTCCATTGCTCCTGAAAAGTAGGAAACTGCCCCTGTTTATTTGCCTTTGGTTTTCCTCAAAGATATTCGAAACTAATGAACCATGGACTTCTTCTTTGATTATACCAAAATATATTAGAATGCCACATCCTTGATGTGTTGTCAACCTTTTTCCATCTGTGAGGACAAGAACTCCTCCAAACTGTCTGACATATCATGAACTATAGTAACTCTGATCACTTTATAACAAAAATTTTAGAGTTCAAATACATGTTTCTTCCCCCTGTTTCTTCCCTTGTTGAATGTTGACACCTGTTACATGATCCTTGGAAGAGATTCCTTTTTAAAAAATTTCCCCTCGGTCCCTCAAAATTGGTTGACTGAGTTTGAATTATGGAGCTACAGCAGTTTCGTAGCGCGCTACGAAACTGCTTTGTAATCACCAAAACACAGCCTAATATAAAAAAAATTCTATCTTGAGCTTCTTTATATTCAAACATCCTTTTCAACTGATCCAAAGTTTTTCAAACTGAGTGGAAATGTATGATTCTTCAAGAAAAATTATAACAAGAAAAAACCATCAAAATTTGGAACATAACCTTATTTGATGTGTGACTTCCTTAAGGAGATTCTTTCTGCTGGCCTAACTGTGTTTTTAAGTCCTCAATTTTCTTCTTCAAGACTCTGATCCCAGATCTCAGCTTTGTATTGACCTTTGTGATGAATTGTGCTTCCTTTATTGCAGGGACAGTCCAGCAACGGAATTGAACATTAAAGTCGACCACATCTGGTATTTGAAATGTTTTGTCCTCCCAATGAGCTTGCATTTGGTTAAAATAAGCTTCCTTGATTGCATGTTTTCTACAGGCTTTCTTTAGTCTAGCAATTTCAAAGTTTGCCAATTCCAACTTTCTTTTCAACTCTTCAACACTATCTTCTTCCTGAAGGGTAACTGCTTTACCTTTGTCTTTTCCTTCATGAGACTGCGTTATCTCCTCTTTTTCATCTACTCCTGGCAGTATCTCCTGTATGTGTTTGAAATTCCTCGTTATGGGTCTTCTTGGCCTAAAGACAAATTTATCAACCCGATCATCGAACTTGAGCTTTTTCGAGGCTTTATTTCTCTTAGCCTTGTATTTTCCTGACTCTATCACATTTTCATGAAACAGGGGAGACTCTTCAATATCAATTGCCTGCAATATGTCGTTAAGACTTCCCTTTGAAACCGGGGTGTCTTCAGTCAACACTGCTTTTCCCTTTTCCTTAGCTAATTGGCCTCTTGTCATTCTTATCTGGACTACTTCACCTGTGGGTGATTCATGTGCACCCTCTTTTATTTGAATTTTCTCTTTCGGGGATTGTTGGGGTGCATCTTGGATTATCAGTGGCTTGGTGGGTTCCCTTACCTATTTCCTATCCTTCACCTTTATAAACCTCCTGGATCTTGTTTCTGCTTGATGATCAATTGTTGCTGGAAAATTTTTTGTATTTTGAGGACTAAGACCAGTCTCGTTCTTGAAACCAGACATGAAGATGAACGTGGGCCAGTCTCTACCTACCTTCTGGAGTTCATGCAGAATATAAACTTAACCAATCCATGGTGGAACAAAGATGTCTCACAGGCCTCTTTCCTTAGCTGCACCTTGTCACACATTTTGCTTAGGCTATGAAATAAGTAGAAAGGTAAATCAATAGATGTATTCCCTGTGAAATGCAACAGAAGTTTAAAATGATATGAATACACCTTATTATATCTCCCTTCACAGGTAAGGTACCTTTGTATGCAGGTAAGTAAATTGGCATACGAATCCTTGACATAACTCCTAGGAACAGACTTGTCTAAATCTGAGTTAAAGAACTCGTGCTTCAGAAATTCTTTGCATGGGGTCATATCAAATTTGAAATTCTCAAACCAAGTTTCTTGCCCCCTTGGAATCTCCGTAATTGTGGATATTACGTCTGGTGAGACCTGTAATTCAAGCATGCCAACCTTTGAGTTCAGTCCTGTGAAATTCAAGGCAAATTCCTTGGTGACTTGTGCATGACCTCCCTAGAGTTCCTTGCAAAAATTCCAGCATCCAGCTTGCTTGAATGCATGCTCAACTTCTTTGCTCTTCAAGGTTATGTCTAAAACTTCAGGTTCACTCCTCAAACACCTGCCTGACCTGTGACTCTTTCTCTCTGTAGACCCCTCCATGAATCTCCAGTGGAATGATATGTTTGATGACCGGCACTGTCTCAATCTTTGATCTCTGGCTCGCTTAATAGCTGCCTCACTTGATAGCTGCCTCGCTCGATATGCAATGCATTCAAATTGAACGTTTGTATATTTGTCCCTTATGCAATGATTACAATCATAATTAGGACTGTGAATACCTGGCTTTTCTTGGATCTTGCAATCCGAGTGTACCAGAGTACCTAGCGACTGCAATGATGGAGATAAGCGGTTGGACATGATATATGGAGTGTATAAGCTGACAGTGGATGATGCAACCATAACTGAACTTGACAGATTTGACAGTTAGGAAAGATTTGCTGCGGATTGCACGAATCTTTGATTTTGTAGCACAGCCAGTTCAAAATCTGGATTATGCGCTACGAAATCACCTAAAACATGTTGCGCTGTGAAAAAACCTAAAACTGACTTATGCGCTACGAAATCACCTAAAGAGCTTTGTAGCACATAATAACCTTTCAACAAAGCTGGCACATGGTAATTGTGTGAATTATGAGACCAGTGGTGAATGAGAATGCATAGTAGACTCCTAAGACTCAGACTCTAAGGCAAACAAAAACTCAAACCTAGACTAGCACCGAATCTTTACCATCAAACTAATGTGAGCAGTTTGGGAATTAGAATTCTTAAGTGATAACATGGTGCACAGGTAGCTTTTTCAATGGACCAAGGGACAGGTTGACCGGCACGCATTTTATTACTTCCGGTTTGGAGGCAAGAGGATAATTTTTTTAATTATGATATAATATTTTAAATACTTTTTCCAAAACTAATTTATTAAATTTGTGAATAGAATAAGGATAATGATATAATTATTTTTTGTAAGAATAGTTGAGAAGTTCAATTGAAATAATCGATGTTTCATGTATGTGATTAGGATTAAATACTTTTAAAAAGTATATGATATAATTGGAGTTAGCCGTCATAATTAGCATAGGGATTTTGATTTCCTTGCATATAGTATTAAACTTAAAATTGCTTTCTAATTTTGCAATAAGGTTTGGAATTATGTTTTATGGGTTAGATTTTGTTTTTCTCATGTAAAAAAATATGCTTATAACTTGATTTAAAAACATGTGATGAAAGTCAAATGCTATCTTTTGAGAAATTACTCCTAAATCATTTTATATAATAAGATTTTCTTGAATTAATAATTAATATATGTATGTTAATTTTTTTATATATATTTTCATAAATTTACATAAAGTATACTTATAGAAACACTGGAGTAGGTAGTGTTTAGGATGAGGTGTTGTTTGTAGAAAAGTATGTTTGTCTTGAGAAAAGTATTGTTGGACACCTAATTTGCTAAGAGTTATGGTGAGGAAGTTGAATAGTCAAAGGAAGTCCAAAAGACATTGGAAGATGAATCCAAGAGTCACTTCAATGTATTATAAATGTATATCTTGTGAATAATAAATGCAATGGATGTTCTATCTTATCTCTTGCCTTCGCCATGGTTGTGTTTAACAAGTACAAGGGAGGCCATCTTCCCATCAGAGGGAAACTAGGTGGTCTTCCAGGGAGCTCCGAGCCAAAATTGAAACAATATTGTCCCATAACAAAGTAAATATGAATGACACTAAGGAGACAAGGAAAGCAAAATGTCATGGAAAACTAAGATGTTGAGTAAGCCCTTCCTAGGAAATTAGTGACTCTGGTTGACTTTGTACATTGATGTTTGTTCTTGATCTGTTTGTGTTGAGCTTTCTCACTTTGAGTCTTGTCTTGTTGAGCCTTGTCCCCCTAAACCCATTCCTACTATTCTAGGTAGAGGAATAGGTCATCAAATCATTCAGGAAACCATGAAGGGCACTCCCATCCCACATATACAGTCCTTGTGTAGGCGTTTTCTTCCCTCCATGAGGTTTCTCCCTTTGTTTGGCCTTCAACTTCAATCCGGATTACCAATTTTGGCGCTTGCTCTATTTATTCTTGGGAGTTGTGATAGCCGACGAGATTCTATTTCTTAGTCTGAGACTCTGGGTGAGTAGGACTAGAGGGTTTTCATCCCTGATGAGTAGAATCAACTACTTCTATCCTGTCATGCAAATTTGAGGGAGCCGAAGGAGGGGGAAAAGGAATTCCCAACACTCTAGATAGATTCCATAAGGTTGTGAGCGTATCAACCAAATAGGAATTGATTTATTCAATTTGGCCTTCCTCCCTCTTTCTAGATTCTCCCTATTCCCCGAGATGTCTGCCTAATAGGTTCTAAACGGTTGAGTGGCCATTACCTATACTATGCCTCTCTTGTGCCTCTATGGTAGTGACTAAGTGGTGGATGTGCATCGACAAGTCTTCATCAAATTTCTCTTCACCTTGACCATGCTAATGAGGAAGAGGTTGATGCCCATGTCCCCTACCACCTCTCCTAGCTCAACCCCTCTCATGAACCATGATGATCAGACCTAAAAATGCTTTGTTTCTTACCTAAAACCCTCTAAGTCTCTCAAACTTGCTAGACCCACTGCGACCAACAACCCGCGGAGTAGAGAAACTAAAGGAATGAATGCCATTTTGCATGTTAATGGAAAAATTCATATTTATTATTGCCAGTAAATTTTCCTTGTCCTCGTTCGATTTGCCATAAACTTTCTACAATGAATGTAACCTCCAGCATGATCAAAGAAAGGCCGCCACCCAACCCTTCTCATTAATGAGTTGAATGTAGCATAGGCATTCAAAATATACCACATTTTGGTTGATACAAAGACACTCTGATTCAGGGAGCTAAGGTCATGCATTACGATGTACTGACAATGGGAAGCATAGGGCACAATATTGTTAATTTCTAGGGTCATGTCCTCACATTGAGCTTTCTCTTCCACCCCTTTCTTGCTAGGAAATCCACTAGATAGTTGGCCTTGCGCCGGACATGGTGTTGGGTTGTGTTATATTCTTTCCACGACTAGATTCCGTAGATAATCAGGGGTTAGAGGTGGGTAGAGTCCCCCCTTCGTTGAATCGATTATGTAGCAGGGGGGTCATATGGTGTTTGAGGGGGGTGGGTAACCACCCTCTATTGGGTCTGAGGCAGCGCCCCGTAGAATTTTTTTTTTGACCCTATATTAGGTGGGCGGACCTACCTATGGTTTTGTGCATGGTTTTCACACATGGTTTTGGGTGCGATGGTTTTCGGTCCATGGTATTAGATGCTTCGGCATGTATAAATATGTATTGTAACATTGAAAGGAACATAATGAAAATCAATCTGGTAGTGTCCGGTTTGGGATCAGGGAATCTTGTGTATTATGTGTTATGTTCTGCATTATTTATTTCTGGTACTATTTCATATGCAGGTATTTTTGTACAGGGTTAAAAACCTACATTTTGTATCAGAGCTATTTTGGTTCAAGGGTATGCTTTATTGTTTGAGGCTTTTCGCGTCGAGCCTGTGGTGACTCTGTTTAGTGGGGTCTGCAGGATTGTCTGTGGTGAAAGAGATGGTTGAGCAGTGGAAAGATAGAGATCGAGAAATTTAATGGTCAGAGTTTTGAGTTGTGGAAACTCAAGATGGAGGATCTATTGGTGGATAAATATCAGTGGATCACAGTAGATCAGGGTACTAAACCAATGGGAGTGTTGATGAAGAATGGAAGAAGTTGGATCGGAAGGCAAAGAGCACAATACGATTATGTGTCTCAGATTCAGTATTGTTGAATGTATTAGGGGAAGCTACAACGAAGGCTTTATGGGACAAGTTAGGGACTTTGTACTAATATAAGTCTCTAGTGAATAAACTGTCCCTACGAAAAAAGTTGTATAATCTAAGGATGAAATATGGAGACTCGGTGATAGAGCATTTGAACGCATTTAATAATCTCTCTGAATCGTGCGCTTCCAAGCATTTGAGAAAAACTTTTTTATGGTTCTTTCTGAAAATCACCCTATGCACCAAATGATAAGATAATAATTTTAGCTTAAGTGCCCTCTTCTACCATGCAGATAAGTGTGAGGGCACTGTGCCATGCTCAAGATACTAGCTCACCTTAGCATACCAAGAGTTTGCGATAATAGTGGGGGAAGCTTGCTCAACATTATACATTTCAATATCTTGATCCCATTTAGATGGATCTTCCTCTTTTGCATCTGCCGCTTCTTCTTCTAATTGACATAGACCATGGCCCTTGATCATGTGAATTGACTTGAACTCTAAGTCATACTCTTGCAAGCTAGTTATCTATTCCTTCTCTCACCCAACTCTTGTTGAACAAATAATGATCTAACTACTTGGTGCAAAACAAAGATAATGCAATGGTTTTTGAAGAGATAGGGTCAAAATTGCTTCACTACCTTGTAGAATGCATACACTAGCTTATCAATTGTGGGATAGTTAAGTTCTTATCCTTGGTTGGCACTCATGAAAGATATTGACCACTCATTATTTTGATCATCCTTTTGTGTAGGAAAAATGAAGATAGAAGTGTCAGAAGTGAAATTATAGCAAAAAAAATCTTTATTGAAATTTGGGTTGTACAAGGAAGGTGCTTCGGCAATAGCTTGTTTAATACGGGAAATGCATCCTTTTCAATTTTGTCCCACTTGTATATCACGTCCTTCTTTACCATATATTGCATGGATTTTGAAATCTATGCGTAATCAGAGATGAACTTGTGGAGAAAGTTAATCTTCCCCTGGAAGGACTGCATAGCTTTCTTGTTTAAAGAGAGCTATCACGAAGACATGAAGTAGATCATGGACTAAGAAAAAAAAGGACATTGCATGGTGACTCAGAGGATTCAAATATTGATCAAAGACCCTTTGGAGGGTGAAAATGAATAATAAAGAGGATCTTTCATGAAGATGAAGCATAAATCAGATCCCGCCACACCATTCTTCTTAGGAGTACGTGGTGTAGTAGTCTCCCTCTTAATGCCAGCCTCAGATATGCCTAAGTGAACCAAATGTAATATATCGGAGGTCTTTCTTTGGCTTGAGGGGAATGGTCCCCTTTTGAGCTTTCCTTCGGCACATCTTGGACATACGCCTTCTTTCTCTACTCAGAATTCGGGCATCCTTGTCACCATTTGTCTTACACCGAGTATAGCTTTATAAGGAAGGGGGGCAAACCTCTGATGCCAAAGTTCGGACTGAAGAGATGTGTCATAAGATATGACACCTAGCGGACTTCCATCGACCTGATATAATGGATCAACACTAAACCCAAGTGTAAAGGCATCTTTAACATTATTTTTCCATATACATACCTTGCCATTGCTGAAGGTTACCTTGTAGCCTTTGTCTTCCATTGCCGAGATGGACACTAGGTTCTTTTTGAGGTCAGGTGCATTTAATACATCCTGGAATTTTTAGACTTCTTGAATGGTTGTCCTCTTCCTCGATTCCCAGCTCTCCTCTTACCTTTGCTATTGAATTTGTCATTCCTTTGATTGTCATTAGAGGGATTTTGATCATCGTCCTGGTGTGAGTCCTTTCTATTAGGGCACGCCCTTGCATAGTGACCTGCTTTATCGCAGATGTAACATCGTCATCAGCCTTAGGTCCAGCCTTTCCTTTTGATTTAGTCCCGGAATTATTTATTTTCTTAGAATGAGAAGAAAAAGTAGCAGGAGGACCTTTAGGTATGGGCATTTCTTGCTCTTCTTCCCTTGTTTCTTCTTGAATGCATCTAGCCATTAATTCCTTCAAACCAGGAATTACATTATAGTTCAAAAGAGTAGTCCTGAACACGTACCATTCAAATGGTAATCCTCCAAGAGTCGTGAGTTCCATTTCCCTCTCAGTAATAGCCTTCCTAATAGATAGGAGATCATTCTTGATCTCAGTTATTCTTAAGAAGTATGCTTGCATACCCTCATCTTTACCCTTCTTGATTTCCCTCAGTTTATTTCTAAAAAACAAAACTTGATTTGCATCTATAACTTTAAATAAACTCACCAGTCTATCGTAGATTTCCTTGGAGGTGTCTAGATCAGAGATGTAGGCCACCAAGCGCTTGTCGATAGAGTCCCAGATGATCTTCTATTTTGACTTCTTCGGTTTTCCATTTGTTCCAAGCAGCATCAGATGCATTTGATGGAGGCTCAACAATATTGCCTCTCACATGATCCAACACTCCTTGATTCTCAAGGGTTAGATCGATAGAAATCTTCCATCCGTGATAATCAGCTTTCTCACGGAGCTTGTCTTCAGCAGGAAAGAGTGTTGAGGACCCCATAGTTCTTTTAGGATAGCCTTTCCAATCTTCTCTTCGATGATTACTCTTGCTCTTGCTCGGGCTTTGTCTTCACCTCAGCTCTGATACCATGTTAAGTTATGGTATTTTCTATGCTTATAACAATTTAATTTTTTTTTCTTATTATATTCCACATATTAGCAATCACATGTACATAAAGGAAAGTGTAGATAGAACATTAAACGATCGACATAAAACAAGCCAAGACAAGAGACACAAGATGTGGCAGCTAGCCAGGGACAAACCCCAAAATGTGTGGGGAAACCCTTTGATCAAATATTCTTTTATCCTCAATAATTCAGCAGAGAGAAATAGTACAATAAATCTGATTCATATCAGCAGTAGCAAACCCTACATGAGCAACATCAGCATTAGCGGCTTCATTATCAAACTAGGGTGGACGATATCTCACAAACCGACCATCGGATTGACTTCATTCCACCACCAAAAGTTGCGGCTTCCAGAGGAGCTTCAGATGAACCTGCAGCATAGTTCGGATGAGGAGATCTTCTAGGCCACGCAGGTCAATCTCTACTTCTGCAGTTGTAGCTTCAGTTTCAGCAGTTTCCAGCTTCAAACTAGGCAGTCGATATCTTGCAAACCATTCATCGGATTGACTTCATTCCACCACCAAAAGTTGCAGCTTTCAAAGGAGGTACAGATGAACCTAAACCACAGTTCAGATGAGGAGATCTTCTAGGCAACGTAGGTCAATCTTTACTTCTGCAGTTGCAGCTTCAGTTTCAGCAGTTTCTGGCTTCAAACTAGGGCAGTCGATATCTTGCAAACCGTTCATCGGATTGGCTTCATTCCACCACCAAAAGTTGCAGCTTTCAGAGGAGGTTCAAATGAACCTACAACATAGTTCCAAAGAGGAGATCTTCTAGGCCATGCAGGTCAATCTTTGGATCTGCAGTTGCAACTTTAAGTTCAACAGCTTCCGGCTTCACATGTGTGAGAGAGAGACCCATTTCTGCGCAGTAGAGAAGAGACTCATTTTTTTGTAGTAGAGAGAGAGATGTGATGAGAAGAGTGAGTGAAAATGAGGAAAAATCCTCTTATATTTATACACAATGTTGGTGTTTGAATAGATGCGACTGTTTGGCTTCTGAGCCTACATGAGTTGTAGGTCGGCTTGATAATAATTCCATAATCAAAATAAATTCATATCTCCATGAATACTTATCGGAATCGGATGAATTTTATATCAATCCTACACCTCTCGACGAGAGGAATCTAATAAAAGTATTATCAGCCATGAATAAGATGACCCACATGAAGTTTTTTCATGGTTTCCAATTTTAACAAAGTGCAATGACATTACTAATTTTATTTTATATTTAAAAAAAACTTTTGAAAATTTGGTTCTCATTCACACACTTTAATTTGTGCACTTACTCTAGCCTTTAGAAGGATGCACACTTCCTTTAGCCCATTATATCCAAACCTCCCCATGGAAACTTCATCTCATAGCAAAATACAACTAGATACAACAAGAAGTACACTTGCTCAACTTGTTGAATCATCATCATTAACATTGTTCATGATTCTTCTTGGATTCTTTGCAACTTCTCCAAATCCAAGAATATTGTTTTTGAAAAACTTCCAAGTATTTTGGTAGTTGTTAGATGAAGAAGTGCTCATGCTTTTAGTTTAAAATATTATGGTTTCCTCTCTTTACTAACACCACTTTGTGTAATACCATTTTAGAAAATTTCCATTTCTCATGATGAAGGAAATTTTGGAAAAATGTGGTGTGCTTGGGAAAGTGTGATGTGTTTGGGAAAGTTTGGGAAAGTTTGGGAAAGCATAAAAGTTTGGGAAAGTTTATTTCGTCATCACATAATGTGCCATACTCAAAATTAGTTTTTTCATGACATAACACATCATGTCTTATCCTTGTTGTGGTATTTTTGGCATACCATACCAAAACCAATACGTTTGTTAGATATTGATTAATGGAGCAATGAAATACACAAAATATTGCGGAAAACACAAATATAGAAACACATAAAACAAGATAGACAAAGTTATATATGGTTCACCCAATTTGGGCTACGTCCATGGAGAAACAACCAGACCTTCATTTTATATTATGCAGCGAAATGAAGAGATCCGTTGTAATTTCCTCTTTGCTCTCACACACTGTCTCTCTTTCTTGCTCAGAATAATAATCCACAACTGCAATACAATTCCCTCATATAAATCAAGGGTTGCCTTCTAAGGCAAAAAAACCATAAATTAACATAACTTCTACCTTTAAATCATTCGCCTAATAAACAACCTTAATTTTTTTAACCAATTTCAAAAATAAAACTTATTAACCTTTTCACTGTACTTTTTACACATCATAAAACCATTATCATCTTTTTACAATTTGTATATTTCTCACCATTATTGTATTTTACAATTTATATATATTTATCACAATTATTATATTTTACAATTTATATATTTCATTTTTACCCAAATGTATCATTGCTTAGCTTATTTGATACATAATATCTTTCCATATGTATCTACCTCATCTTTTAATGTCACAATCTCTAATCGACAGGCCTCTATAATGCAAAGTGACTATGAAATCACAGAGATGGTTAATCCAGCAAGAATCAATCAACCAATTTAGGTTCCGTGATCCATCGGTCAAAGGACAAAATAGTTAAAATTAATAAATGAAGATTCATTATTTGGTGAGATGACCTTAAAAAATTGGAAGTGAGGATCCATCATTTCACTATCCAAATCTGCGTTTTAAAATCAGTGTTTCTAATTTGGTTCCAAACATATATATATAATTTTAAAAACTTAAATTTTGAAATATTTCCATTTTTTTATTTTAGTTATTTTTTTTGATTGGACAAAATTTTGAAAAACAATAACGATAACAAAAACTGGAAATTCAATTAAAAGTGAAATTGTAATTTTGTGAAATTTGAAAATTAATATAAATAACTATTTAAGCATATATTTTTATATTAATAATTACATTATTTGTAATTTTTGGAAATGATAGTAAATAATAAGTTATTTTAATTTATTTGATAAATATAGTAGGAATGATGATTGTTTATTAGTAAAATTTATTTTTAGATATTTGTTTAAAATTGAAGAAAAAAAATAATTTTTAATTGTTGAATTTGCATAGTTATAAATATTTAGGAAATTTTTCCAAAATACTAAATTTATTTTTGTATTTTAAAATATAATTTATTTTTGTGGTAAGTTTCACAATTTTTTTGTATTCTATTTCAAAAATAGATAGAGTTTACATCAATATGAAACATAATCAAATGGCCTCAACTTGTCTACTGGGAAACTGAGGAAACCAGGTTTGTTGGCCATCTAACCACATTGTATGTCATCCAAATTTGAAGAGTCTGAGAATGTCTAATCGGCCTATATAAGCTTGATTGTCTTTAAGTCTACTATTTAATATATATCTATAACAAAACAACAAACTGCGCAAACCAGTCAGTTATACATATCAAAATTTAAGAAACCAAACTATGCATATGAGACTATTACTCATCAGAAGAGTCTATGGGTGTCGGGTCTTTAGCACTGGACCCCGACAGTTCAGTTTGAGGAAGGCAAGGAATATGCTTTTGTATACGGTTAAGATGAGAATTTTGCTGTTGAATTTGACACTGAAAGAGTTAAAACTCCCTATGAATTCCCTCAAATTTTGTTTCTGACTTGGACATTACTGTAATGGAGGTAGTCAGAGCTTTTGCCAAGATGTTTTTCATCATCCTATATAGATACACGGTTTGTTGAAACTGAGTGCACTGACGTCTAGAGTGGCCTGGGTCCAGGACAAGGTCCTATCATTCGTCCATCTCCAAATTAGTTCCCTTTGCCTATTGTTGCAAATATGTCTCCCACCCAGATATTAGTTGTTGAATATGAGGGTGTGTCTTGGTTTGGTAAGATTGGGTTGCCTCTTATATTAATTCATTTGTGTTTCATCGACCCCATCTCCTAGATGACCGTGGTTGTGACTGACGTCTACCACGTCCCTATCCTTGACCCTTATTATGACCATGACCTCCCCGTGCATTGCTCCCTATACTCGAGGAAGGCTGAGCCATCAGATAATGTTGCAGACCACAAATATGAAATAGATATGAATTCTCAGATGCCAACACCATTGTCGCCAAGGACCTCGTCTTGGCTAAAGGCCAGCTTACAGGAATATGACCTAGCAAAGGGTCCTAATGAATTTCATGAGGACTTGTCCCTGCGAAAGCTAAACAACAATATACGATAGGACAGTAAACATTAGGCCAGTAAAACCAAATTTTCCCCACCTGATTGACATGGGCTCGGTGAAACAAGCCACCAACACCATCCTAGAGATCACAAAACTACCTTAAACTAAGGACCGTAACCAATTCCAGGTTTATCTTCCCAAAATCACCCCATATCATGCCAGACAAATGGTTTATTAGAGAACCTAATGAATGAACAAAATCCCCATGCAAGAGATAAAGATTGAAATCCAAAGCGCATTCCAAGGATGCATGCATATCAAGGGAAGCATAATTCCAAAATAAATAGAGAGAGTTCGAAAATACCCAAACAATCCAGCAAAATAAACGACCCTTGCCCCAATACTTCCCAGGAGGTTTTGTCACTATACCATAGCATCGTCCCAGAGGCAACCATCCATAGAACTATGAAATACTAACATAACACAAGGATAAAGGTATTCACAAGAAGAACAGTTTGGACATGCCCACAACAACAACATTCAAGATGAAAAATTATGCCTTCTACATGTGGGTTCCAGGTTTAGTAAGTCACTTTCACTATCGCCTCAGAGGTTCTTGGAGGACCGGTTCCAATTCGGGTAGGCCAAACTACATCCTTCACATAAAACCCTAAGGACATGCCTTCTAATTGATATCGACGCCTCACCTTAATTACATTAAAACTCCTCACCACCTTGCGCATGGGGAGTATGTGTGAGGGTCGTCCTGCCACCCATCATTCCACATCATTACTCTCCTGATCATGGCACAAATCCCACTGATGCCCTCCCTTCCACACGAATTTCAAAATATAAAATATTATTATTTTAACTGAATTACCTAGTCAAATTTTAACTTAAAAACCATAAAATCATTTGTGAGTTTAAGCTTTTGTAATTCATGTTTTGATAATGAAATTCTTTACAATTAATCAAAATTAGCAATTAAAAAAATCACAAAAGTTATTTCAAACATAAAATTAATTAATAATTTTGTTTAAAAAATATCATTCATTAATAAATTTGTTTTAAATATTGTAGTTTTGCCCGAATCGATAAGGACTGCGGACAAACTGCCGAAAAAATCCAAAAACTATTTCATGCATATCGTCGTTCATGAATCTTCGTCGATGTTAACACTTAAGATGCGATGGGATATGGTGTGTTATCTCAAACTTTGACCCTGGAAGGCTGCAGACCAGGAAGACCTCAAGTAACTATTTCAAACCTACTTTAGGCTGAGGCTTAGCCTCCCCAACCAGAGACGGCTCTCTCAAGGGATTAATGTTTTTATTATGATTAAGATGGATAACTCTTGTGAAACGAATGTAAAAATATGAGTGGTGGAAACACAATTAGAAACTATCCATTGGGCTTATGGAGTCAACATCATTTCAGTATAACAATGGTATCAACCTTACATAGAAGTCAGGGCATTCAGGATTCAACACATTCAAAACATACCAAAAACATATAGGACCACACAGTCTATGAATGTATACAGGAAGTTAGAGCACTATGAGTGAATTCTAAGTGATTGCACATTCATACCACTTCAAATATTGGGAAAAGAACAATACAACACATTCTGAACATCAAATCCCTCCTGAGCCTTGAGAAGCAAAGCCAATCTTGTATTACTAAAACAAAGTCTTTACATAAAGCCAAATATCAGAGCTTTTTTCAATAAATTTCCAACCCTGTGTACATTGTTCTTTCTCCTATTTATAGAATTCTTTTACAAGGTTGAGATTCCTCCTCCAACATGAGGGGAATTCGAATTCTACTTCTTATGACACCTATTCACACTTTAACTACCTATTAAATGTAACAGACTGCTAACTAGACTTTTTAGAGATCTAAGGCAAATAGGAGTCTAACTCCATATCATGCTAATAATAGCATTAGTTACAATCAATTCTCGTTCTTTGACAAGTGGTCTCTTTTAGTTTAGCTATAGTAGGTGTTTGTAGCTACCTGCTGGTCTTTAATGTCACATCTTCTCCATTGCTCCTGAAAAGTAGGAAACTGCCCCTGTTTATCTGCCTTTGGTTTTCCTCAAAGATATTCGAAACTAATGAACCATGTCCTTCTTCTTTGATTATACCAAAATATATTAGAATGCCACATCCTTGATGTGCTGTCAACCTTTTTCCATGTGTGAGGACAAGAACTCCAAACTGTCTGACAAATCATGAACTATAGTAACTCTGATCACTTTATAACAAAAAGTTTAGAGTTCGAATACATGTTTCTTCCCTTGTTGAATGTTGACACCTGTTACATGATCCTTGGAAGAGATTCCTTTTTCAAAAATTTCCCCTCGATCACTCAAAATTGGTTGACTAAGTTTGAATTATGGAGCAACAACAGTTTCGTAGCACGCTACGAAACTGCGATGCGTTAGGCATCATCTTCAGCAGTTTCATAGCGCGCTACGAAACTGCTGTGTAATCACAAAAACACAGCCTAATATCAAACATTTTCTATCTTGAGCTTCTTTAACTGATCCAAAGCTTTTCAAAACTGACTGGAAATGTATGATTCTTCAAGAAACATTATAAAAAGAAAAAACCATCAAAATTTGGAACATAACCTTATTTGATGTGTGACTTCCTTAAGGAGATTCTTTCTGCTGGTCTAAATGTGGTTTTAAGTCCTCAATTTGCTTCTTCATAACTCTGATCCCAGCTCTTAGCTTGTATTGACCTTTTTGATGAATTGTGCTTCCTTTATTGTAGGGACAGTCCAGCTACGGAATTGAACATTAAAGTCGACCACCTCTGGTATTTGAAATTTTTTGTCCTCCCAACGAGCTTGCATTTGGTTAAAATAAGCTTCCTTGATTGCATGTTTTTTGGAGGCTTCCTTCAGTCTAGCAATTTCAAAGTTTGCCAATTCCAACTTTCTTTTCAACTCTTCAACACTATCTTCTTCCTGAAGGGTAACTGCTTTACCTTTGTCTTTTCCTTCATGAGACTGTGTTATCTCCTCTGTTTCATCTGCTCCTAGCAGTATCTCTTGTATGTTTTTGAAATTCCTCGTTATGGGTCTTCTTGGCCTAAAGACAAATTTATCAACCGGATCATCGAACTTGAGCTTTTTCGATGCTTTACTTCTCTTAGCCTTGTCTTTTCCTCACTCTATCACATCTGCTTGAAACAGGGGAGACTCTTCAATACCAATTGCCTACAATATGTCATTAATACTTCCCTTTGAAACCGAGGTGTCTTCAGTCACCATTGCTTTGCCCTTTTCCTTAGCTAATTGGCCTCTTGTCATTCTTCTCTGGACTACTTCACCTGTGGGTGATTCATGTGTACCCTCTCTGATTTGAATTTTCTCTTTCTAGGATTGTTGGGGTGTATCTTGGATTATCAGTGGCTTGGTGGGTTCCCTTACCTGTTTCCTAGCCTTCACCTTTATAAACGTCCTGGATCTTGTTTCTGCCTGATGATCAATTGTTGTTGGCAATTTTTTTTGTATTTTGAGGACTAAGACCAGTCTCGTTCTTGAAACCAGGCATGACGATGAACGTGTGCAAGTCTCTACCTACCTTCTGGAGTTCATGCAGAACAATCAAATTAACCAATCCATGGTGGAACAATGAAGTCTCACAGGCCTCTTTCCTTAGCTACACCTTGTCACACATTTTGCTTAGGCTACGAAATAAGTAGAAAGGTAAATCAATAGATGTCTTCCCTCTAAAATGCAACAGAAGTTTTAAATGATATGAATACACCTTATTATATCTCCCTTCACAGGTAAGGTACCTTTGTATGCAAGTAAGAAAATTGGTATACGAATCCTTGACATAACTCTTAGGAACAGACTTGTTTAAATCTGAGTTAAAGAACTCGTGCTTTAGAAATTTTGTGCATGGGGTCATATCAAATTTGAAATTCTTAAACCAAGTTTCTTTCCCTCTTGGAATCTCCGTAACTATGGATATTACGTCTGGTGAGACCTGCAGTTCAAGCATACCAACCTTTGAGTTCAGTCCTGTAAAATTCAAGGCAAATTCCTTGGTGACTTGTGCATGACCTCCTTGGAGTTTCTTGCAAACATTCTAGCATCCAGCTTGCTTGAATGCATGCTCAACGTCTCTGCTCTTCAAGGTTATGTCTAAACCTTCAGGTTCACTCCTCAAACACCTGCCTGACCTGTGACTCTTTCTCTCTGTAGACCCCTCCATGAATCTCCAGCGAAATGATATGTTTGATGACCGGCACTGTCTCAATCTTTGATCTCTGCCTCGTTTGATAGCTGCCTCTCTTGATAGCTACCTCGCTTGATATGCAATTCATTCAAATTGAACGTTTGTAGATTTATCCCTTATCCAATGAATACAATCATAATTAGGACTGTGAATACTTGGCTTTTCTTGGATCTTGCAATCCGAGTGTACCAGAGTACCTAGCGACTGTAATGATGGAGATAAGTGGTTGGACATGATATGTGGAGTGTATAAGCTGACAGTGGATGATGCAACCATAACTGAACTTGACAAATTTGAGAGTTAGGAAAGATTTGCTGCGGATTACACGAATCTCCGATTTCGTAGCGCATCAAGTGCAAAATATGGATTATGCGCTACGAAATCACCTAAAACATGTTGCGCTGCGAAAACACCTAAAATTGACTTATGCGCTACGAAATCACCTAAAGAGCTTTGTAGCACATAATAACCTTTCAACAAAGCTGACACATGGTAATTGTGTGAATTATGAGACCAGTGGTGAATGAGAATGCATAGTAGACTCCTAAGACTCAGACTCTAAGGAAAACAAAAACTCAAACGCAGACTAGCACCAAATCTTTACCATCAAACTAATGTGAGCAGTTGGGGAATTAGAATTCTTAAGTTATAATAGTGGCTCCACTTGGGATAGTGTGCTCATGTAGTACACTAAGAACTCACAGGTCCAGTGCTTTATCCTTTTACGACAAACGGAAATTTGCTTGACAAGCATCCCCTTCAAGCTTCTTGGGCCTTCACCTCGGGTTTAAGCCTTCTGTTCAGCTTGTCATTATTTGCAACAAAAGAAAAACTGATAAAAACAGGTATATACAATGTTGTGAGAAACTAATAGGATTTCAATAAATGATAATGCTTTAGGAACCTGCCATTAACAGGTCCTCCAGCATATGGTTTTCCATCAATTTCTTGTAGAATGTAAGTGTTGTTTCCATGGAAAGCAGAAATTTGATATGGACCTTTCCACAAATTTTCAAACTTACCGTGTTTACCTTTTTCTTCAATTTTGGCTTCCCATTTCAACACTCTATCATGGATCTGAAAAGTCACTTCTTTGATATTCTTATCAAATGTTCCCTTGATTCTGTTCTGACTTTGTTGATGACTGTCATACACCTCACTTCTTTTCTCCTGTAAGGCTATCAGCTGATTGATCCTTCTTTGTACAGCGTTTGGTTCCTCCTCTAATCCCTGAATTAGCTTCATTAATGGTACTCCAAGTGATGTTGGAAATATGGCTTCAGCACCATATACTAATTCATATGGCGATGTTCCAATGGATCTCTTTGTACAAATACAGTCAGCCCACAAAGCATATTTTAATTTCAAATTCCACACTTTCTTATTTTCTTGCAGCAGCTTTTTGATGATCCTCACAAGGATTTTGTTTGATGATTCGACAAGGCCATTTCCTTGCAGATACTAAGCAGTAGAGTGTCCATGAGAAATGTGATACTGATGGCAAAAATTAATCATCTTCTTGAACTTAAAAGCTTGAGCATTGTCTGTTATAATCTTCATTGGGCAACCAAATATTGACAAAATATTATTTTCTAGGAAAGAGATAATTACTGAATCATTTGCTTGCCTTGTTGGAACTGCTTCTATCCATTTGGTAAAGTAATCAGTGGTTGTGAGAATCCAATGATGTTGTCAAGATGAAGGAGGATGAATTTCCCCTATAAAATCCAATCCCCATTGCTGGAAGGGCGCTTCAACATATATAGGAACCAAAGGCAATGGCATAAGCTTCCTCTTTCCTTCAAATACTTGACATTCATGACATGTAGCTACCTTTTTATAGATATCTCTGAACATAGTTGGCCAAAAATATCCAACTCTCAAGACCTTGTTTTCTGTAGCTTTCCAATAGTGATGTCCTCCACAATCTCCCTTATGGAATTCATCAATTACTTTATCAGCTTCTTCTTCAAGGAGACATTTTAACAATATCCCTCCTGCATCTTTCCAAAAAAAAATTTGGTCATACACAAAATATCTTAAAGAGTTCAGCTTGACAAACCGAGCTTTTGACTTTGAAAGATTAGCAGGGGCTTTATTATGATGTAGAACAAATGCTACATCCTTGTACCATTCTGAAAGCAAGAATTTTTCATTTATTTGGACCAACTTGGTTAAGCCTTGACCTTTTACCAATTTCGTGGGTTTAATCTCAATGTCATATTCTAACAATTTTGCTATCCACTTGCCCCTTTTTCCATTTCGATCATCTTGTGTTAGAATATCCTTTATAACAACATATGGAATGTAAGCAACAATGTGAGAATGCAAAACATAGATTCTGAAATCCTTTATCCCTTTCACCAAGGCGTAAGCTTGTTTCTCTAGGATATTGTACTTCAGTTCAACATTAGCTAATGTCTTGCTAAAGAAAGAAATAGGTTGTTCAGTACCTTGATTTCCTTTTTGCAGCAAAACTCCAGCAATTGTATCCTCAGAAGAAAATGTAAAAATAAGGAATTCTTTGGTAAAATATAAGCTAATAAGTACTGGTGCTTGTGTGAGTGCCTTCTTGATCTCCTCAAAAGATTTCTTTGCTTCAGCTGTCCACTTAAATTATACTCCCTTTTTCAACATCTTTGTTATATTCTTGATAACTTCAGCAAAGTTAGGAATGAAGCGTCTAACAAAGTTGACTTTTCCAAGAAAGGATTGAATTTCTTTCCTACTTCTTGGTGGATCTAACCTTTGAATGGCATTAACTCTATTAGGATCAATCCTAATTCCTTCTTCAGAAATGATATGACCAAGAAGTTTTCCTGATGTTAAAGAAAAAATACTTTTAGTGGGATTAAGAGAAATACCAAACCTTCTACATTTCAACAAAATTCTTTCAAGGTGCTTGAAATGATTTTCTTCTCTCTTTGAAAAAATTGTGATGTCATCAAGATATACCACCACTGATTTATCCTTTTCTTCAGCAAAATCAATATCCATTGCTCTCTGGAAAGTGGCCCGTGCATTCATGAGACCAAAAGGCATCTTGTCGTACATGAATGTTCCCCATGGCGTTGTGAAGGCTGTTTTCTCTTGATCATCTGGATGAACAAGAATCTGATTGTACCCTGAGAAACCATAAAGCATAGACATCCTTTGTGAACCAACAATATTTTGCAGAATCAGATCCATCTTGGGAAGAGGATAATTATCTTTCAATGAAGCTTTATTCACATTTCTGAAGTTTATACAAATTCTTATCTCTCCATTATTTTTCCTAACTGGGACCAAATTAGCAAGCCAATTTGTGAATCTGATTGGAACAATAATCTTAGCATCAAAAAGTTTTTTCACTTCCTTTTCAATCAATGGCAGCAGGAGAGGGTTAATTCTTCTTAACTTCTGCTTGAAAGGTTTTTCATTCTCCTTAATAGGAATGGTATGTTGTATAACTGAGGAATCGTATTGTTTCAATCAGCATAGCTCCATGCAAAAACATCAATGAACCTTTTCATCATCTCAACATATTTAGTCTTCATATAAGCTGAAAGAAATTTCAAAATCTTGACCATCTTGGGCACAAATGAATCCCCTAAATTGCAGCTTTCTACCTCTTCCCCATCAACTTGTAATTTTGGAGCTTTGAACACATCATTTTGATCAAACAATTTCTCAAGGGGAATAAGACCTTTTGGAATTAATTTTTTTTTTAATTGTAAGACTTCAAACCTTTCTTTTGACTCTACAAACATATTTTGCTGATCCATTTGAGTGTTTTCAAATTCTCCCTTTAATTCAATGAAATTCTTTACCTGCTGATCATCCTCAAAGACTTGCCAATTTGTGATGTTATCTAGTATGACTGGTCGATGGCGAACCTCTACCTCATAATTTTCAGAAGAGTGCATAGGAATAATAAAAAGGCTGGCAGAAAGAACAAGAGAGTCTACAATAGAGTTTTGGTCTCTGGTTTTGATGGTGAAAGAATAGGCCTGAAACTTTTCCAACATATCCAACACTAGTTTCTATATGCTCTCATCCTTACATCCTTGGTTTGGTAAGCACCTTCCACTTGTTTAATTAGCAATTCAGAATCTTCACAAAGAACAATGTTTCTAGCTTTCAATTTTAACAAGGTTTCTAAGCCTAAAATAAGAGATTCATACTCGGCCATATTGTTAGTGCAATCAAAATTTAGCTTGTAGGAGAGAAACTTACTTTCTTTATCTGGACTTGTGATCCAAATCCCAGCTCCTACCCCTTCTCTTCCTGCTGATCCATCGAAGTATAAGGTCCACCAACCTATTGTGTCTCCTTCATCTCCTTACTCCGCTCCTTGACACTGATTTTTTGAAAGCTTCTCCTCTGATTCCCTTCCAACTAATTCATTGAATAAGATGGCTGATCCGAGACCAGTATCAAATGAATAAATAGGAAAATTTTGAGGCTTGTCTTTGTTGCTTACCATATAAGCCATTCCGGTCTCCCGATACAACCTCCTTTGCTCACCAAAAACTGGGATAGTAGCATAGGTAAGGTCCATCTGCATCGTGTCTTTGATCTTTGCTGCCCACGATCTTGAAAGAAGCATTCCAAACTTAGGTGGAATGTCGGCCACCACAATGTCCATGACAATTGTCTTTCCTGGAATTTGTGTGAGACCCACAACAACATCTTTAATAAAACCAATGCTTTGAACTCTTTTTGAATAAAAGGAAAATAGATCCTTATATGGTCTAGTTACCTGTAATCCCAATCTTTCCATGATCACCTTGGGCATAAGATTATGAGATGTCCCTGAATCTAACATAGCATTATGTAAGATCATATCATGAATGTTAATGCTTATGTAGAAAGGAGGAAACTCTTCATTTTGCGCATCTTCAAGTCTTGGACCCAAGTAAATAATAGGATTATCTACTTGTACATTTAAGATATCAGCTACTCCTGGTTGTGAATTGAGCATTTCAACAATCTTACTTCTGTATTTGTCTACCTTGAGGATTTCACTAAAGGGAACTGATATTTTGACTTTTGCAATCTCATTCTCAAGGTTAAAAGTAGAAACAATCTTCTCAATTTCTTTAGTATGGGATGGAGCTTGAATATCCGTTTTTCCAGGTGGAGCATCATTTTTACCTTCAACAACCTTTGAGTTGTCCTTCTTATATTCAATAGCCTTTGAGGCATCATTCTTGGGCTATGCTTTGTTTGCTGTAATAGGCACGTTTCTGTTCCTGAGATTGTACTGCTTTTGCATCTCAAAGATAGCATGTTGATAACCCTTTAAATAGTCTGAAGGTTCCTCCCCTGGTTTGGTCATACTGGACTCATTATGTTCTTTCTTAGTCAAGAAGATACCTGGCACTTCTTCATCAAGACAATGGATGGACTCCTCGAGAATTTCAGGTTCATCTTCATCATCAACCAAGTTTTGTTGGAAAGGAGGTCTTACTGGGGGATCCGGCTGTTGATTCCTATTTTCTCTTGGCCTTTGCTGATTTTGAGGTCTCCTGAACTGAGGATTTCTAAATTGAGGTTCCTACTACGCTGGAGGAGCATAAGTATTCCCAAGAGCCAACCAATCCATCAGTTTTTCCATGGTCTTCATCATTGTGTCAAACTTATCCTCTGAAGCTGAAGTGGAAGGTTTCTCTTCTTCTTTCAGTTTATCTTTTGCCATCTTTGATTTCTTGGCAGCAATCGTGTTTCCTTCCACTTTAATTGCATTGTTTTGCATGTCAACAAGAGTAGCAGAATCCCTTTCTCTGAGTAACAAAGCGAAATCAGAATCAAATGCTTCGGCGTATCTCAGTTGTGCCAAGGCACTAGGAGGATTCAAATGGGCTGGGATGGAATTGTATATTTTATTAAACCTTTTGGAGAAGTTTTGGATGGTTTCATCAGGTGCTCTTCTAAGATTGTTGTATTCAGTGAGAGTTTGGACCGAATTAGTTCTGTTTCCCCACTTCCTTAGAAAACTATCTTCAAACTCTGCCCAACTGTGAATGCTTCTAGGTGTAAGAGCTTTAAACCATTTTCTAACCTCTCCAATGAAAGTTTGTGCAAACAATCTTAGCTTCATGTCCTCATCATCAACTTCCTCTCTACCAGCAAAATCATTGAATCTGTCTACATGTTCTTATGCTGTGATTTCTTCATCTCCACCCCATGTTGGAATTCTAGCATCATATTTGCTGGGAAGGTCATGTAAAACAACAGGGAGGGCTAGTGGAGCATACCTTGCAGGTACGACCATAATTAATGGAGGAATAGTGATAACAGGTACTATAGGGACAAAGGAACTAGAACTGATATCAGGTGGATTTCCTAGTGCCTGAGAACTACTAGGACTAGCATAGGCAGAGGATAAAGTGCTGATACGAAAAGGACTATTTGGACTTTGCAAACCAATGACAAATATACTCCAATTTGGAAGGGGTAGACCAGTTTTAGATTTGAGTAAGACTTCAAAAGGATCAAGCTCTTTAAGTTTATTTAAATCTTCCTCTTCCAACAACAATTCAGAAGTAACAACCTCCCAAAATTCCTCCTTATCTTTTTGTGACACTAAGGATGAAGTATCAATACCTCTTTTTTGTAAATCTAAAATAATTCCAATAAGTTCTTCTTCATTTTTAGACCTCAACAACACCTCATGAATCTTATCATCAACAATTTTGTCTTCAAGACTTCTTGAAAATTCAGAGAGCAAAGATTTTGAAAAAGATGGAGTACCTGGTGTTTTGGTAAATCTTTGTCTTCTCCTTGAAATGGTGTTTGGATTGTCCATAGGAGTAGGTGGATCTGGGTCAGGATTTCTCCGTGTATATCTCCCTATCGAAGCCACCTTTTCAACTTTGGAAAATGTATGGAGTCACCAAGGTAGATTGCAGCCTCGAAAGTTCTTTTGAGCTCCTGCTACCTTCAGAAGTTCAGTCTGTTGATTTCGGGAATGATTAATCTTCAGACTCCCAGCAGACGCACCAAAATGTTATCTCAAAATTTGACCCTGGAAGGCTGCAGACTAGGAAGACCTCAAGTAACTATTTCAAACCTACTTTAGGCTGAGGCTTAGCCTCCCCAACCAGAGAGGGCTCTCTCAAAGGATTAATGTTTTTGATTATGATTAAGATGGCTAACTCTTGTGAAACAAATGTAAAAATATGAGTGGTGGAAACACAATTAGAAACTATCCATTGGGCTTATGGAGTCAACATCATTTCAGTATAACAATGGTATCAACCTTACATAGAAGTCAGGGCATTCAAGATTCAACACATTCAGAACATACCAAAAACATATAGGACCACACAGTCTATGAATGTATACAGGAAGTTAGAGCACTATGTGTGAATTCTAAGTGATTACACATTCATACCATTGCAAATAGTGGGAAAAGAACAATACAACACATTCTGAAGATTGAATCCCTCCTAAGTCCTGAGAAGCAAAGCCAATCTTGTATTACTAAAACAGAGTCTTTACATAAAGCCAAATATCAGAGCTTTTTTCAATAAATTTCCAACCCTGTGTACATTTCTCTTTCTCCTATTTATAGAATTCTTTTGCAAGGCTGAGATTCCTCCTCCAACATGAGGGGAATTCGAATTCTACTTCTTATGACACCTATTCACACTTTAACTACCTATTAAATGTAACAGACTGCTAACTAGACTTTTTAGAGATCTAAGGCAAATAGGAGTCTAACTCCATATCATGCTGATAATAGCATTAATTACAATCAATTCTCGTTCTTTGACAAGTGGTCTCTTTTAGTTTAGTTGTAGTAGGTGTTTGTAGCTGCCTGCTAGTCTTTAATGTCACATCTTCTCCATTGCTCTTGAAAAGTAGGAAACTGCCCCTGTTTATCTGCCTTTGGTTTTCCTCAAAGATATTCGAAACTAATGAACCATGGCCTTCTTCTTTGATTATACCAAAATATATTAGAATGCCACATCCTTGATGTGCTATCAAGATTTTTCCATGTGTGAGGACAAGAACTCCTCCAAACTGTCTAACATATCATGAACTATAGTAACTCTGATCACTTTATAACAAAAATTTTAGAGTTCGAATACATGTTTCTTCCCCCTGTTTCTTCCCTTGTTGAATTTTGACACCTGTTACATGATCCTTGGAAGAGATTCCTTTTTCAAAAATTTCCCCTCGGTCCCTCAAAATTGGTTGACTGATTTTGAATTATGGAGCTACAGCAGTTTCGTAGCGTGCTACGAAACTGTTGTGCATTAGGCATCATCTTCAGTAGTTTCGTAGCGCGCTACGAAACTGCTATGTAATCACCAAAACACAGCCTAATATCAAAAATTTGCTATCTTGAGCTTCTTTATATTCAAACATCCTTTTCAACTAATCCAAAGCTTTTCAAACTGAGTGGAAATGTATGATTCTTCAAGAAAAATTATAACAAGAAAAAACCATCAAAATTTGGAACATAACCTTATTTGATGTGTGACTTCCTTAAGGAAATTCTTTCTGTTGGCCTAACTGTGTTTTTAAGTCCTCAATTTGCTTCTTCAAGACACTGATCCCAGCTCTCAGTTTTGTATTGACCTTTCTGATGAATTGTGCTTCCTTTATTGCAGGGACAGTCCAGCAACGGAATTGAGCATTAAAGTCGACCACCTCTGGTATTTGAAATGTTTTGTCCTCCCACCGAGCTTGCATTTGGTTAAAATAAGCTTCCTTGATTGTATGTTTTCTGCAGGCTTTCTTCAGTCTAGCAATTTCCAAGTTTGCCAATTCCAACTTTCTTTTCAACTCTTCAACACTATCTTCTTCCTGAAGGGTAATTGCTTTACCTTTTGTCTTTTCCTTCATGAGACTATGTTATCTCCTCTATTTCATCTACTCCTGGCAGTATCTCCTATATGTGCTTGAAATTCCTCGTTAATGGTCTTCTTGGCCTAAAGACAAATTTATCAACCAGATCATCGAACTTGAGCTTTTTCGAGGCTTTATTTCTCTTAGCCTTGTCTTTTCCTGACTCTATCACATTTTCTTTAAACAAGGGAGACTCTTCAATATCAATTTCTTGCAATATGTCGTTAAGACTTCCCTTTGAAATCGGGGTGTCTTCAGTCACCACTGCTTTGCCCTTTTCCTTAGCTAATTGGCCTCTTGTCATTCTTCTCTGGACTACTTCACCTGTGGGTGATTCATGTGCACCCTCTCTGATTTGAATTTTCCCTTTCTGGGATTGTTGGGGTGCATCTTGGATTATCAGTGGCTTGGTGGGTTCCCTTACCTGTTTCCTAGCCTTCACCTTTATAAACCTCCTGGATCTTGTTTCTGCCTGATGATCAATTGTTGCTGGCAAATTTTTTGTATTTTGAGGACTAAGACCAGTCTCGTTCTTGAAACTAGACATGAAGATGAACGTGGGCCAGTCTCTACCTATCTTCTGGAGTTCATGCAGAACAATAAACTTAACCAATCCATGGTGGAACAAAGAAGTCTCACAGGCCTCTTTCCTTAGTTGCACCTTGTCACACATTTTGCTTAGGCTACGAAATAAGTAGAAAGGTAAATCAATAGATGTCTTCCCTGTGAAATGCAACAGAAGTTTAAAATGATATGAATACACCTTATTATATCTCCCTTCACAGGTAAGGTACCTCTGTATGCAGGTAAGCAAATTGGCATACGAATCCTTGACATAACTCCTAGGAACAGACTTGTTTAAATCTGAGTTAAAGAACTCGTGCTTCAGAAATTCTTTGCATGGGGTCATATCAAATTTGAAATTCTAAAACCAAGTTTCTTGCCCCCTTGGAATCTCCGTAACTGTGGATATTACGTCTGGTGAGACCTGCAGTTCAAGCATACCAACCTTTGAGTTCAGTCCTGTGAAATTCAAGGCAAATTCCTTGGTGACTTATGCATGACCTCCCTGGAGTTTCTTGTAAAAATTCCAGCATCCAGCTTGCTTGAATGCATGCTCAACTTCTCTGCTCTTCAAGGTTATGTCTAAACCTTCAGGTTCACTCCTCAAACACCTGCCTGACCTGTGACTCTTTCTCTCTGTAGACCCCTCCATGAATCTCCAGCGGAATGATATGTTTGATGACCGACACTGTCTCAATATTTGATCTCTGCCTCGCTTGATAGCTGCCTCACTTGATAGCTGCCTCGCTTGATATGAAATGCATTCAAATTGAACGTTTGTATATTTTGCCCTTATGCAATGAATACAAACATAATTAGGACTGTGAATACCTGGCTTTTCTTGGATCTTGCAATTCGAATGTACCAGAGTACCTAGCGACTGCATTGATGGAGATAAGCGGTTGGACATGATATGTGGAGTGTATAAGCTGACGTGGATGATGCAACCATAACTGAACTTGACAGATTTGACAGTTAGGAAGGATTTTCTGCGGATTGCACGAATCTCTGGTTTTGTAGCACAACCAGTGCAAAATATGGATTATGTGCTACGAAATCACCTAAAACATGTTGCATTGTGAAAACACCTAAAACTGACTTATGCGCTACGAAATCACCTAAAGAGCTTTGTAGCACATAATAACCTTGCAACAAAGTTGACACATGTTAATGGTGTGAATTATGAGACCAGTGGTGAATGAGAATGCATAGTAGACTCCTAAGACTCAAACTCTAAGGCAAACAAAAACTCAAACGTAGACTAGCACCGAATCTTTACCATCAAACTAATGTGAGCAGTTTGAGAATTAGAATTCTTAAGTGATAACATGGTGCACAGGTAGATTTTTCAATGGACCAAGGGACAGGTTGACCGGCACACATTTTATTACTTCCGGTTTGGAGGAAAGAGGATAATTTTTTTAATTATGATATAATATTTTAAATACTTTTTCCAAAACTAATTTATTAAATTTGTGAATAGAATAAGGATAATGATATAATTATTTTTTGTAAGAATAGTTGAGAAGTTGAATTGAAATAATCGATGTTTCATGTATGTGATTAGGATTAAATACTTTTAAAAAGTATATGATGTAATTGGAGTTAGCCCGTCATAATTAGCATAGGGATTTTGATTTCCTTGCATATAGTATTAAACTTAAAATTGCTTTCTAATTTTGCAATAAGGTTTGGAATTATGTTTTATGGGTTAGATTTTGTTTTTCTCATGTAAAAAAATATGCTTATAACTTGATTTAAAAACATGTGATGAAAGTCAAATGCTATCTTTTGAGAAATTACTCCTAAATCATTTTATATAATAAGATTTTCTTGAATTAATAATTAATATATGTATGTTAATTTTTTTATATATATTTTCATAAATTTACATAAAGTATACTTATAGAAACACTGGAGTAGGTAGTGTTTAGGATGAGGTGTTGTTTGTAGAAAAGTATGTTTGTCTTGAGAAAAGTATTGTTGGACACCTAATTCGCTAAGAGTTATGGTGAGGAAGTTGAATAGTCAAAGGGAGTCCAAAAGACATTGGAAGATGAATCCAAGAGTCACTTCAATGTATTATAAATGTATATCTTGTGAATAATAAATGCAATGGATGTTCTATCTTATCTCTTGTCTTCGCCATGGTTGTGTTTAACAAGTACAAGAGAGGCCATCTTCCCATCAGAGGGAAACTAGGTGGTCTTCCAGGGAGCTCCGAGCCAAAATTGAAACAATATTGTCCCATAACAAAGTAAATATGACTGACACTAAGGAGACAAGAAAAACAAAATGTCATGGAAAACTAAGACGTTGAGTAAGCCCTTCTTGGGAAATTAGTGACTCTGGTTGACTTTGTCCATTGATGTTTGTTCTTGATCTATTTGTGTTGAGCTTTCTCACTTTGAGCCTTGGCTTGTTGAGCCTTGTCCCCCTAAACCCATTCCTATTATTCTAGGTAGAGGAATAGGTCATCAAATCATTCAGGAAACCATGAAGGGCACTCCCATCCCACATATACAGTCCTTGTGTAGGAGCCTTCTTCCCTCCATGAGGTTTCTCCCTTTGTTTGGCCTTCAACTTCAATCTGGATTACCAATTTTGGCACTTGCTCTATTTATTCTTGGGAGTTGTGATAGCCGACGAGATTCTATTTCTTAGTCTGAGACTCTGGGTGAGTAGGACTAGAGGGTTTGCATCCCTGACAAGTAGAATCAACTACTTCCAAATTTGAGGGAGCCAAAGGAGGGGGAAAAGGAATTCCCAACGCTCTAGATAGATTCCATAAGGTTGTGAGCATATCAACCAAATAGGAATTGATTTATTCAATTTGGCCTTCCTCCCTCTCCCTAGATTCTCCCTATTCCCCGAGATGTCTGCCTAATAGGTTCTAAACGGTTGAGTGGCCATTACCTATACTACGCCTCTCTTGTGCCTCTATGGTAGTGACTAAGTGGTGGATGTGCATCGACAAGTCTTCATCAAATTTCTCTTCACCTTGACCATGCTAACGAGGAAGAGGTTGATGCCCATGTCCCCTACCACCTTTCCTAGCTCAACCCCTTTCATGAACTATGATGATTAGACCTAAAAATGCTTTGTTTCTTACCCAAAACCCTCTAAGTCTCTCAAACCTACTAGACCCACTGTGACCAACAACCCGTGGAGTAGAGAAACTAAAGGAATGAATGCCATTTTGCATGTTAATGGAAAAATTCATGTTTGTTATTGCTAGTAAATTTTCCTTGTCCTCGTTCGATTTGCCATAAACTTTCTACAATGAATGTAACCTCCAGCATGATCAAAGAAAGGCCGCCACCCAACCCTTCTCATTAATGAGTTGAATGTAGCGTAGGCATTCAAAATATACCACACCTTGGTTGATACAAAGGCACTCTGATCCAGGGAGCTAAGGTCATGCATTATGATGTACTGACAATGGGAAGCCTAGGGCACAATTTTGTTAATTTCTAGGGTCATGTCCTCACATTGAGCTTGCTCTTCCACCCCTTTCTTGGCTAGGAAATCCACTAGATAGTTGGCCTTGAGCCGGACATGGTGTTGGGTTGTGTTATATTCTTTCCACAACTAGATGCCCTAGTTAATTGGGGGGTTAGGGGGGGTAGAGTCCGCCCTTTGTTGCATCGATTATGTAGCAGGGGGGTCACACAGGGTTTGAGGGGGGTGGGTAACCACCCTCTATTAGGTTTGAGGCAGCGCCCCGTAGAAATTTTTTTTGGACCCTATATTAGGTGGGCGGACCTACCTATGGTTTTGTGCATGGTTTTCACACATGGTTTTGGGTGTAATGGTTTTCGGTCCATGGTATTAGATGCTTCGGCATGTATAAATATGTATTGTAACATTGAAAGGAACATAATGAAAAATCAATCTGGTAGTCCCGGTTTTGGGATCCAGGGGAAAATCTTTGTGTATATGTGTTATGCTCTTGCATTATTTATTTTTTGTGTTTTATAATTCATATGCAGGTAATTTTTGTATAGGGTTAAAACCCACATTTGGTATCAGAGCTATTTTGGCTTCTAGGGTATGCCTTTGTTGTTGAGGGCTTTCGCTCAGGCCTGTGGTAGACCCTGTTTAGTGGGAGATCTACAGGATCGATTCTAGTGGTGAAAGAAGATGGCGAGTGGTGGAAAGATAGAGATCGATAAATTTAATGGTCAGAGTTTTGAGTTATGGAAACTCAAGATTGAGGATTTGTTGGTGGATAAAGATTAGTGGATCGCGGTAGATCCAGGTACTAAACCAATGGGAGTGCTGATGAAGAATGGAAGAAGTTGGATCTGAAGGCAAAGAGCACAATACGATTGTGTGTCTCAGATTCAGTAATGTTGAATGTATCAGGGGAAGCTACGACGAAGGCTTTGTGGGACAAGTTAGGGACTTTGTACTAATATAAGCCTCTAATGAATAAACTATTCCTACGGAAAAAGTTGTATAAATTAAGGATGAAAGATGGAGACTCGGTGATAGAGCATTTGAACGCATTTAATAATCTCTCTGAATCGTGCGCTTCCAAGCATCTGAGAATTTTTTTTTTATGGTTCTTTCTGAAAAGCACCCTATGCACCAAATGATAAGATAATGATTTTAGCTTAAGTGCCCTCTTCTACCATGCAGATAAGTGTGAGGGCACTGTGCCATGCTCAAGATACTAGCTCACCTCAGCGTACCAAGAGTTTGCGATAATAGTGGGGGAAGCTTGCTCAACATTATACATTTCAATATCCTGATCCCATTTAGATGGATCTTCTTCTTTTGCATCTGTCGCTTCTTCTTCTAATTGACATAGACCATGGCCCTTGATCATGTGAATTGACTTGAACTCTAAGTCATACTCTTGCAAGCTAGTTATCTATCCCTTCTCTCACCCAACTCTTGTTGAACAAATAATGATCTAACTACTTGGTGCAAAACAAAGATAATGCAATGGTTTTTGAAGAGATAGGGTCAAAATTGCTTCACTGCCTTGTAGACTGCATACACTAGCTTATCAATTGCGGGATAGTTAAGTTCTTGTCCTTGGCTGGCACTCATGAAATATATTGGCCACTCATTATTTTGATCATCCTCTTGTGTAGGCAAAATGAAGATAGAAGTGTCAGAAGTGAAATTATAGCGAAACAAATCTTTATTGAAATTTGGGTTGTGCAAGGAAGGTGCTTCAGCAATAGCTCGTTTAATACGGGAAAACACATCCTTTTCAATTTTGTCCCACTTGTATATCACATCCTTCTTTACCATATCTTGCATGGATTTTGAAATCTATGCATAATCAGAGATGAACTTGTGGAGAAAGTTAATCTTCCCCTGGAAGGACTGCGTATCTTTCTTGTTTAAAGAGAGCTATCACGAAGACTTGAAGTAGATCATGGACTAAGACAAAAAAGGACATTGCGTGGTGACTCAGAGGATTCAAATATTGATCAAAGACCCTTTGGAGGGTGAAAATGAGCAATAAAGAGGATCTTTCATGGAGATCAAGCATAAATCAGATCCACCACCAAGAATGCAAGATGAAGCATCAGGGAAGACAACTTGGCATTGCCACCTCACCATGAAGTCCATGTCATCATTATCAAGTTGTAATTTATACAAGTGTCATCATAATGGTCAATATGTGTCCATGTATCATGCCACATCATCATGTGGAATATAATGATGTATTCTCAAGAAGGGACAAAATTTAATTGGTGGAAGTGCAAGAGTCATATGTGGAAAATGAAGAGTCACTTAGCCATATATGGACAAAATTTCTTTACGAGAAGTCCAAAAGTCATTATAATTTCAAGATTTGTTTAGAAGTCCAAAGGGCACATTAGAAGTCCAAGAGTCATTAGGGTAATTCAAGATTCATGGGGATATGAAAGGTCATCCCCTTAATTATAAAAACAACCTCATAACTCAAGCAAAGGGGCCTTTGGAGGCTTAACCTTTGGATAACTAGTCTTGGATTCTCTACTTGGCATAGGAGAGAAAACTATTCTTTGGAGAAGAAAGAAGTGACTTAATATTTCATTATTAGAACTAGTGTCTCACTATTCTAGCTTTGTACTTAGATCTTTCACCTTATAATTGAAGCTCGATGAGCCAACACATTTTCATGCATGTATTGTGAATGTCTTAGGACTATTCTTTGGATGTTTTCTATATATGTTTCATTCATATGTACTAAGGAAATTGAACTATTTTGGTGGCCTCAATACTTATCTTGTTGAAGGTGTGTTGTATGTGGTTTAATGATATTTGTGTCTATGTGAACTATTTTGCTAGATAACTAACAAATATTTATTTGCTCATGTGTCTCTCTTAGGTTAGTACTATTACTTCCTTCTATAGGCTCACTTTTGTCTCCCCCCTTGTGAAGGTCTCCTTTTACACATTGTAAGATTGGTGCTTCATAATGTCAACTTACTTGCTTACTCAAGGGTTATATATATGATCTCTTATGTTATCTTTTGAAAGCAATACAAACCTTTGTTTTATGGTGGTTGGGGCGATACTTCGAATGGGGCTCCTACTCCAAATGATGTGAGGTCTAATTGGGACTTCACATCGGGGAGACCTGATCAGAAATTATCATATGTTAAATTGATGTAGAATAAACTATGCCATTAATGAATAGAATGTTAACTTAAGGTGCTGAAATCATGAGAACTGCTTGAGAAGAAGACTTTACGACAGATGATAAAACATAAGAAAGATGCAAAAAAAAAGTGAAAATAGCTAAAACACAATGACACCAGACAACAAGATTGACTATGGAGTTTTTCCCTGATGGACTATGTCTCCGGGTCCACTTTCAAGATGGGTGAACGGTTTATTAGGATTGAAACTGAAGAGATCGATTACAAAGAAATTTGACCAAACTGAATGTGCACACAGGAACTTCTATTCATTGTCAAAGGATAACCCTCTGAACCTACTTTCCAATGCCTATCACGGTTCCCTATTCTGACTTTGGATGCTCCTGTTACACTGAAAATAAAATCGACTATAACCTCCAGAACCTGCTTACAAAACCCAAAACCACTCTAATGTCCTCTTCATGAAAAAACTACCTTTAAAATTTACCAAGTGCATTTGAACTCCCTCCACCAAGTTTAGGAATGAGTCAGTTGATTTTAGGGTTTGTTTGGTCTCGGTCTTTTCATAAAATGACACCTAGGGATAAGGTTGCTTGGTCATAGAATTAGTTTGCACCAAAAAGTACATTTTGAAACCCACTTCGACCTCATATTAGCATAAAATGTTGGTGTTTTTCTAATGGCGTGCTATTCAGGCAATTTCCATGTGACTGGCTAACTGCCACCTGGGCGGTTTCCTTTGGCAGTTCCGGTTGACAGTCCTGCGCATTGACATGGTTATAGTTTTCATGCCTCGGTTAACTAATGGTTAACATAACCTCTTACTATTACCTGTTCACATATCACAGTCCCCACGTTGTTACGGTTATGGTTTCCAATTCTGCGATGGTTAATTGCTAACCCCAATGGCTAATGTAGACTCCGATCACATGTCAACTGCCCCTGTGGTCTTCTCCTGCATGGTTAAGGCTTGCAGTTTATGACTATGTTTATAATTTATATTGTTTTAAAATGTTTAATATATGGCCAAGAGTTTTTTATCACTGAGGTTTATGTATTTTGTGATGTTTTATTACATAAATTTGTAATGTAACATGTTCGATAGGGTTTTCAACATAGGTTTATGTATTAATACATGGATTTGATAGGTTAGGTTCTAGGACTTAGGGTAATGGGTTTTAGACTTAGGTTTTGGTGTATTTAATGTATGGTTTAGGTTAGGGTTTTAGGTCTTAACATCATTTTTGTTCTAAAGACAACCCTTTTTACATAATTTGTCACAAAGTGATATTAACAATAATGGTCAAATGACAACAAACCCGTCGACAACCAAATCCTGCAAAGTAGATGAGAACTGCATGTCGACAACCATATCCTGACGGAACTAAAAATAACCACATGTCGACAGCTAGGTACAAAACCATATCCTTTGAACACCATGAAAACCATAGACATTACCTAAACAACCTGAACCATAAACAACATTGTCGAAGCTAACGACATCGGACACTGAACCTATGTAACTGATCTTACGAGATTGATCCGGATTTAAACAGGAACGCAACAAATTACAGAGATAACCATAAACACAAAGATGCAGCGGAAATAATACTTCATTTCATTAATGGAAAATACTGAAACATGCTTACAATCAGAAATGGAAATA